>CM057822.1:89892940-90167940 GCA_030067965.1 Latrodectus elegans | reverse complement strand
ATGAAGAAAACGATCCATTTGAAACAGAAGAAACAGAGACTTCTAGCGAATCGTAAGATGCATTTGTTTTGTATTTTTAATTATTTATATGTTTTTATTCGCTGCGCATAAGAAAAATCATATAAAATTATACGTGGCTGAGTAATTATGACACAAAAATATAGAAAAGACGATTCCTCTGTACATAAGTCTCACAAATTTCTAAAAAGAGGTTTTGAATTTTCAAATGATATTGTGAGGTTCCATTAGGTTTCGTTTACTTATCACTTGCTCATTTATTTCTGCAGATGTTTAATCAGGCAAAAATAACATTGCAAAAAAAATTATATAAATATTTATAAATGCAGAGAGAACGAATTTTAAATACCATAAAAATGTTACAACTTAAAATTAGTAAATTTTATAAGTTCAAATGAAAAAATTATCTACATAAATAATTTTAAATCTATAATCTTTTGCATCTACAATCAAATCCCTTTAATTTGAGATGCGTTGTAAATCATTTTACAAAAAATAATAAATTGGCTGTTTTACACAGATAATTATCAATCAATTTTAAGATCTATTTTAATCTAAAGATGAATAATCTATTTTAAATGTTAAGATATATATATATATTCTGAGTTTTTTTTAACTTTTATAACATTAATGATTTATTCATTTACAATTACTAGTTTAATATGAAGTTATTGTTTTAAAAAATTCATAAATTTAAATTAAAAATATGAAGAAACCCACATTTATACTTCTCAGGACGAATAAATTACCAAGCTTAACATCTTCTTTTGACAGTGTACGTAATTTTATGATTTCGCATAAAAATGCCTTAGTAACAACAGCAACAAGATTAAATTTAATACATGACACAAAATGTCAGAGAAAATTAAATATGATTTAAAATTTTTGGTAATAGCTTACGATTCATAAAACGGATCATAAAATAGTTATTAAGTTATAAAAATCTAGATCATAGTAGTAAAAAAAAACTGTAAAACTAGTAAGTAAAAAAAATTGTACAATTAATTATAAAACTTAAAGTTATTCTTAATATAATTTCTTTGTTAGAAAAAATATTATTTATCAGTAATATGAAAATATTACTAATGCTAGCTTTGAAGAAATTATTATTGTAACCTTTTCGTATCTTAATGTTATTCTAAATACATTTACGGAAATCTTTAAGCATGTTACATTGTGATCTGAAGTAAAAGTTTTAAAATGAATGAGTAAGGAACCTTAGAAAATTTTTTAAAGCGTAGTGAAATTTTAATTTTTGATATAAATGACTGGTTACATGGCATTATTTTTAAATGCTTTATATTTTTTTGGATTATAAAACATAAAGTAAACAAAAGAAAGTTCTTACCGTTTTCGTATTGTCATGGAATGAAGTGAAAATAAATATGCAAATTAGTGTATGACGCGGTTGTGACATCGATCATTTGAAAATAAGAATATCAGTTGTTATAAAAGTAGGTCCACCGCGTACATTCATCAATCGTAATTCTTACAGTGGTAAAGAGAAATAAACGTGTTGGAGGTATTCGTTCGGTGTTGGTTGCCTTACGATTTGAAAGTATGCTTATCAGCTTCTAAATCAAGTTATCATTCCAAACGTTTCAGGATAGTGCTGCAAATGAACAAACAGTAAAGCACTGGCTTAACAAATTCAAATCGGGAGAGTTGTCCTTCTGAGAAGAAACTGGTGTCTGGTGGATTAGTCTCAAGTAATTCCCTATGAGTTGCAACCATATCGCCAAACGGTTACTACGGACCTCTACTTGCAGCAGTTGGAACGTATGCAACAGAAAGATAATTGCAAGGGTGTATTGTTTTTGGCCAATAACGCGAGGCCGCATGTCACGCGGTTGGCCAACGACTTGGTTGAAAAATTTTGTGCCACCCCACTTATTCACATGACCTTGAACCATCAAATTACCACTTCTTCCATTCCCTCAACAATCTTCTTAATGGAGACTCCTTCACTAATGAAGCAGATTTGCTCCAAACACTCAAGGACTTCTTTACGCTCAAAATCTCGAGTTTTACCGCAAGCGGATTGCACAACTGACACGTTGGCTGAAGGTGCAAGATGCCGATGATTACTTCGAGGACTAACAATAGACTACACTTTCTGTATGTCATATTATTTTTGGTCATTAAAAACCGCAGGAAATTTCTTGTTTACCTTGTATACTTTTACGAGTACAGTTTTTGGAACTATATTAACATGGGTTTGATTAAAGTAAAATGCTGGTAATATTCTCTAATTTTTTTGTATATTATATGCCACATAATTTTTATTGCATTGAATGTGGGAGTATACAGTAGCCATTTTAGTTAAATATCTCTATACCCTCTAAAGCGAAGTTGTTAATTTTTATAACAATGGTATGGTGTATTCTGCTAAGAAGTTCTATTTAAAGTTAGAGAAAGTTAAACTTATATTATTATATTTTATACAACTTAGATTATGGGATTGATTTTATACAAGTCAAATTTTATATTATAGGGCTCAGAAAACATCTCAGGATATCATAGATTCTTTTCCAAGGTATAACGTTTATAGAAACGGAGCTATTTCAACTTCAGATGCTTGTCAACTATGCTTCCATCAATATGAGATTGGAAATCGCGTCATTTACTTACCATGCCATCATAATGTATATAAATACAGTATTTATATAACCCTTATATAATTATACATATATATCTTTTGTACACAATAGAATGGCGCAACAGCGTATCATTATTTTCTTAAAAAATTAACTTCTTGACTGTACTAATTTGAATAGCTCAAATCCATGAGTAACTTACCCCCAAATGAGCTTTCATCATAATAAAATCCATTAAAATCTTAAGTATACTCTGTGTACGAAATGCATAATCTCTCGTTAGTAACATAAATAAATATAAATAAGATTTATAGCAATCTAAAGCAATTTATTAATAATTCTGTACAATATGATAAATAATAAGAAATGTACACACTGCTGACCCCAGTAAATGCAACACCCTGAAGGAAGCATGCAAATAATATGAAATTTACAGCATACATTAGCGTAGGTGAGCTATGCAAATGATTAGAATTTCAGCGCAGACACACATCACGCGTGCCCGTGGCGCCACTTCACAGGGCTATTTAAAGCTTAGAGATTTCAACAATTACAAGTTCTGCAGTTTTTTTCCCCCAAAAAGAACGATCAATTATGCCTCGTAAAAACAACGATCATTATTTGATCAAGTATCTGAATTCGACAGAGGAAAAATAATGAACTACCGAGATAGTGGATTATCTTTCAGGGAAATCGGTAGTCGTGTTAGATGAAACCTATAATGTCGTTATATATGTGATCGTTGGATGCAGGAGGGTAGGACGTGTTCGATCGCATCCATTTCAATGCTTTACTTCACGTGAGTGACGTATCTTTCAGCCACATCTGGAACCATAGCACAGCACATTCGTTACGGACTGAATCAGTCTGTAACGAATCATCCAGTGTCTGCGCGTACCAATCGACGCTGATTACAGCAGAGTGTTTTGTCCCCTAGACGTCCATTGCTTCGTCTACCATTGACACAGAACCACAGACGTGTCCGCCACCAATGATGCTATTAAAGAAGGGTGTAAATGGCAGAAAGGAAATAAATTCTCTTTACTGACGAGTCACGCTTCTTTCTGCAACAGCACGATGGCCGCATTCTAGTCTGGAGACACCGTGGAGAGAGGATGCTGAACAGCTGCGTTATGCACTGCCACACTGGCTCTGCATCGGATATTATGGTATGGGGCTGTGTTTGATATCACCTTCACACTTTTCTAGTATGCATTGCCGGTACTTTAAGCACCCAGCGAGGTATTGAAGTCAGTTGTCCTTCCATACCTTCAGGGCTTGCCCACAACCATATTTTAACAGGATAATGCGGGATCACGCGTGGCACGCTTTGTCCAAGGGTATTTTTGTCAATCGCTAGATTGAATTGCTTCCCTGGCTGGCTCGCTCTCCGGGTCTTTCACCGATAGAAACATGTGGTCCATGGTTGCTCAATGATAGATCCAGATTATATCACCAGCTGAAACACCAGATCAACTTTGGCAACGTATTGAAGCTGCTTGGTTTGCTGTGCCTGAAGAACACATCCAAAGTCTCTTTGAATTAATGTCAAGGTGTGTGGCAGCGGTGTTCTCCAACAATGACGGCTAGTCTGGCGACTGATTTTGGCAGGAACTACACTTCACAGAAGTCTATAAATTTAATCATTTGCTACTTGGTCAGGATGTTATCAACAAAATAAATTTTATTGTGATATCTCTTTTCTTTCTTGGTGTTGCAATTTCGGTCGCCAGCAGTGTATATTATAGCCAGATATTTCTTACATTCCCTTACATTTTCATTACATTTAATAGGCTTCGTGTACGGTTTTCTCTTTTACAGTGGTCTTCGTTTCATTCTAGAAATTTTTATTTCAAAAGGTGTTCTCCGTGTTCAGAATTCAAGCATATATTTACACTTTATAAAAATTTTTCTGCAACTTACAGCCAAAATTTTGAAAATGCATGTTTCCTGCCATTTGGTATTTATTGTTTTTTGTGAAATAAAACAAATAAAATTTTACACACATTAAATGTATAAGCATCATTACAATAAAGGTATAGTACTTCTGATTGTTAGCTCGAATATCGCCTTGTTGTTACAGGCTTCTTCAGCAAATAAACAATAAATTTAGTGCATGTAGCAAAAACAATAAGTTTCCCATACACTACCGTAACAACAATATATATAAAATAAATTCAGTCATTGCATGTAGCACATCACTGTCACTTTAAAGTCTAATAACAAACGACGTTCATATCATTTCTTTCCGAAGTAAGGTGGTAACATTTTCATTTGTAAATATTTGAGTTTCCTTCATATTGTTAAAGTCACTATAAATTCTTTAACATACGTTTTACAAGATAGAAGCATGAAATTAAAATAGTCAATTTTATAGATAAATATGTTTTTAATTGCATGTACGGTCTTAAAAATACATCATTCAATAGTGAAAAATGTAATATCACTACTAAACTATTTTTTTTAATTCGTAAATTAAAATTTTGACATAATAGATTGTTTCATGTTCTCTGAAATAACTAATTTTCACATATTTTTTAGTTTCATGAATATTGTATAGAAAATTGGTTAAAATGGGTAAAACCATCTTGTCCAATTGATAAAACTAAAGCGGTAGTTAGTAACTACATTTTGACTCAAAGGTAAAAAAAGAAGGTAAGAATGTGTTTATATATTTCAAAATATGAAAGTACGTTGTATGTATGAGTGTATGTAGTATGCACTCATACATACAACGTATATGTATGTAGTAATAATTTTACTTGGTAGAAATATAAATAAGCAAATATTTGCATTATGTATATGTAAATATGTATATGTAAATTATTCAAGAATCAATTTCTTTGCGAGGCAAAAGAAAATGCAACATCATGAGAGAATTATTAAAATAAAATGAAGTTTGATACATAGACAAAAATGAATTTGTAAATAAGTGATTTAGTTTCGATAAAATGCTATTCATGTTCTAATCAATTTCTCTGCGAGACAAAAGGAAATGCAGCATCATGAGAGAACTATTAAAATAAAATGAAGTTTGACACATAGACAAATATTAATTTGTAAATAAGCGATTTAGTTTCAATAAAATGCTTTAATGGAGTGATGAAATGCGAAAATGTGCAGAGAAAAAAGCAAGAAATAATAATAAAAGGGATGATCAAATGAAAAGGTACGAAATGACATGTTGGGTAAAAATGTAGACTTAATTCAAAATGTACACCATAGGCTTGAGCACAACAATCCCATTGATGAGCAAGGCGCAGGATTTCTTGTTCCCAGAATTACTGTGGCCGTGACGAGATCCAGTCCTTCACAGCGTCCTTGAATACGTCGTCCGAATTGAAGTACTTCCCTTTCAAGTGTTTCTTCAATGGACCAAACACATGGAAATTGCAGGTGACATGTTCGGACTATAGGTCGGAGGCTCCAACGTCTCCCACTTGAACTTAGCTAGTTCCATGTGTGTGATTCTGGAGACGTATGGACACGCATTATCATGGAGCAGAACCACACTTTTCGTGAGCAGCCTCAGTCTTTTGTTCTTGATTGACCTGCGTACACATCGGAGTTTATGGTTTTTCTGTACTCGTGGAATTCCACAAGTATTGGAGCTTAAACGTCGAAAAAGACGGTGAGCAATACCTTTCCTGTTGACGGTATGGTTTTGAACATTTAAAGGAGAAGGTGATGACACATGCTTCCACTGGTTTCTCACCTTCCGATGTCAGAAATAGGATAACACTTCGCTGCTCCTTAATCGTCAAATATTGCAATACGAACGACAGACATCCTGTCCTCATAAGGATTGCCGCATCATTTGGACGCCGCTTTTAATAAGAGCCTCTGCACTCGGCCGTCCGCGCTTGCTTTGATCACATCCCGAGTAGTAGTCATTAGTAGTCAATCACACCGCGAGATGACTCGTAACGTTCTCCCATGGCAGAATATGCAAATATTTAATTATTACGGTTTTACGTCGTTTCATACCTTTTTATTTGATCACCTCTTTTACTAAATCTCTTTATGATGCAAATATCAAATTAATTAGATACAGATTCAATTACCATGTAGAAAATTTCCTGATTGAACGCCAAATACTCTCTCAACCATCCTTCATTATTAATCTTCTGATTGAGGCTAAGGGCAGCACACAAATGATGGCTAATCATATTTCACATATTCAAACGTGAGAGGTCTCTGGCAACATTGCAGAGACAAGATAAATTCTTAAAAGTCTCCGAGGCATAGATGTTGATGAGTACAGTGTAAAATTGCTAGTTGTTCTGTTGACAAGTAGCAACTTAAGCAGCCATTGATTGTAAGATGATAGCGCCACCGGCTGTACTATTTCATCAGTATGCGATTGTAAATAATGAAAATGCCTTTTTTTGTTTTATGGTATTATACCATTTTGACAATAGGTTTATTACTCAGTAGTAGTCATCAAATTGGTTGTATTTATGTGACTTTTCTGGAATAAGCAGTTACCATAATCGAATCGAAAGTCGTCATTTACAGTATCATCTAGTTGTCTAAATAAGTATACATTTCAATCTTTCGTTTTAATAGGTAGCTGTTAGAGCAGTCTTCCTAAATAAAATCCTGTCAATAATTCATTTTCTAGCCAGTCATTCTCGTAAAATTTAAGTCAACACATTTTTTTTTTTGAATAACCTTAAAGAAAATCCATTTTTTCTCTTAAAAATAATGAATCCACTTCTAAAACATTTAAAAACATATAAGAATACAATCGCTTATTTTGAAAATATCTAATAAAGTTTTCTACTTAAAAAAAATGTATATAAGAGAGAAAATAAGTTTCTGAAATTAAAATTGACTTTCTGATTTTTATTTTCTCGTTATTTTAACGGGCATTACTGTTGTTAGATGTTACTAGATGAATATCATTTGCCTGTCATATGAAGATATGGATACAATGAAAATTTAAAATTTATCAAAAGCTGTAAGTTGTGCAGAGATTAGGACTTCATAAAATTTTAGTGCTGTGCATTCATGATAGCCAGGATGAACTAATTTGAACGATTAGTACAATAGGAAATTTAAAAAATTAAAATGCTTAAACTCACATAAAATATTTACTGTAAATATAAAATTCATGTTAGAGACTAATGGTATATATAAAAGTTCATGGAGTCAATGTAATGTTTTATAAAATTATATTTTTTCCTTATAGTGACGAGTGGAGAAAATTTATGTTAAAAGACAAAAATAAAGAAAACTGCACAAGAATCATAATGATGTATATATAGGAGTTTAAATGTAATACGCTAACTGTACAAATTCCATTATTCAAATAAATATTTTATGTGTCTTGAATTTCACAAGTTTCCCGTATAAATTGATTTGTGTATAATTGGTCACTTTGTATAATGATCTGCATGGTGAAGACGCCTTCGTTCAGTTACAGTGTATATTCTTCTTCCTGCTGTAACAGAATTGTCTTTAACATTTTACGACACAGAAATTCTTCTTCTCCTTCTGACCGAAAAAAGGTATAAAACGGTGTTCTGCAGGTGTAGCTCGAAGTCAGCCTTAAACATATCTTCTGGACACAGAAACTTTGGTTTGATATTGATTTCAGAGATAATGGACCACACTGCGAGACACATTAAAGTGATTAAGAGCATCAGCATGTGACATTCCCATTTCCATCCATTCGACCGTTCCCCACTTCAACAGATGAGACCAACGGTTTCTCTCAGACATTGCGAAACTTAATTGACTATTTTGAACAAATCTGCTATCAAAAGTTGAAAATCAACAAAAGTTACTTAATTACAAATGCTTGTTGCTGGCATATTTTTCTCTCACTCATATATACCTATATTTTTCTAAAAAAAAATGGTAGTTAGCGTTTTTATATAAATTTACGTAAGTATGTTTTTATCGTTTATATAAACTATACATTTTAATGCAAGTTTTTTATGGTGAATTTCGAAAAATATGTTGTTCCTTAACTTTGCAATAGACCAGTGTACATGCTAATATTTGTGTTTGAACTTGATCCATATACTATAATATTTAGAAAACTTATTGGATTTTCATATAAATGCAACCCGAAAATGATTAAATAATTCTTAAGTAACCTGTCACATATTCTAAATGTTTCTATTGCAAAGCAAAATAAGACCTGAAAATGATGCTTTTAATATATATTTATGAGATATTTTCTTAAGTCTATTTGAGCTTCTAACCAAGCTTGAATGTGAAATGTTGAAGAAGCTCTAGTCCTTAGTTTTCATGAGATACTTTTTCAAATGATGTCCGTATTGATAAATTTGAAAGCGAACAACGTGAAGCATAAGCGTTGTCAGATTATTTCTTATTTGAGGTCAAGAATCACTTTACGAAAAATATTCTTAAGAAAATTAAACAAAGCGTTTTAATTCTTTTGAATATTTTAAACTTTAACTATCTTTATTAACGTGAATGTCCCTGATCCCATGGATATTTTCAGTAGATACTCATAAAGTCATAAGTTTTTATGACTTTTTGAGTATCTTTCAGTATATTTTTAGCTAAATTTCTGAATTTTCCTTTACAAAGCTTACTTTTCTCTATTAAGTTCAATTTATTCTATATTTCATTTTACAATTAAGTCTCTTTTTTAAATTAAATTTATAAATGTGCTGTAGAAATATGTACATACATGTACAGTTTGTGCATTAAATAAATCATTGTAAATTCAATTTTATTTTATACAGTAATAGAAATTCATTTTGAAAATTGATCAGAAAACAGTGTAATATCAGTGGAAATCATGCTTTTTCACAGAATTTGAAAATAGATCTGTAAAATTAAAAAGAGATGTATTATTATACAGTTTACATTGAATTACTCTATTAGAACTCGAATATATAATTTAAAAATCTGTTAAAGTTAAACTTAATCAAAAATTACACACACCATAGATATTAATTTATTAAAACTACAAACATCTATGAGATGAAATAATAATACCAATAAAAGTGTCTCTTCTAATAAAGACGTAAAATTCCCGGGAATTTTGAGCCAAAAGAATTTACTTTGGAATAAACCAGCAATTTTGGAGAATGTTGGGTATTTTGAGGGAATAAATAAACTCAACCAATCATCTTTCGTTTAATACATTGTTTTGCCTTTACTATGAAGAGAAGTAAACATTACATAAATATGCAAATATATATATATATATATTTATCTGTTCTGCCTTCTAGTACGAAAGTTAATTAGTTTCGTACTGAGAAAGAAAAAAGTATTTCTTCAAATAATTTTTGAAGTTATTCTAAATTAATCATTAAATTAAAATTGTTTTCTTTTCATGGAAAACTTTCTATTACCATAATTAGTAGTAGAAATTATAAAATAAGTGGATTTCTATTTATAAGAAATATGTGATAAAAAATATTCTAAATCATGTAAAAAATTTCAAAACTCTCGAGGACTTTCAAAATTTTCAGAAATTTTTAAAAGTCCCAAGGGAATAAACCGGGTTTATTCTCGGAAATATAAACTTGTTTTTTCTCCTTTACAGCACTACTTCTCTCTCCTTCCTCTTTTTCTCTCTTAGCTTCTTCTCTCTCTTCATCCTTCTACTTCATTTTCTCCTTTACAGACTTGTAATAATTGTTGCTAAATGTGCAGTAGACAAAAAGCAAGGAGGATATTTTGTTAGTTAATTACAAACCATACAGCCACTATACGAAGTCGAATTTACGTAAGTGCTTGCATTCAGGGACATTCATAATCCCGAATGATAAGACATATTTATTAGGCGATAGATAAGCAAATAAGTTGGTAGTAGAATAATGAAATTCAGTCAGTTGAAAAATATGAGGTTCAATGTATGACTGTTTATCTTTTATTTTTTAATCAAATGAAGTTGCTTTAAGTAAAACTTGAAAACGAGGAAGAACAGATTATAAGACCTTGACTTGCAATTGTAGCAAAGATATATATTAGAAGGTATGAGAGAAGAACCATGTGCTCTTTAACAATAATTTGCAGATTATATCGAATAGTCATTGATTATAAAGGTAAAGCTATATTCATAATGATATGGTTAAAATGAATCAAAGGTTTTTATCAGTGCCACACAATATATACGATATGTTTGTCTTCACATGTACTTCAAAACAATTGTAATCGCTCTTGTTAATTAATCATTTAATTGCATGTTATTATTTTTGTTTGATATTTAGCAACGCTACCCAAGTAAATAAGTTTGGCAAAATAGCATGGCCCAATATTGGCAATCTTGCCAAGGTAACCCCAATAAGGGACCAATGATGGGCATCAAGTTTTCCCCAATATACAGCATGTCAAGATAAACCCAAGAATAGACCTATAATGGGCGCCATGTTTCCCCCCAATATTGGGCATGCCAAGATCATGAGATCATGTATACATCAGATCATTAAAATTCAAAAGCTCACTCTAAAAATATAACACTAAAATTAGGCTTGTGTAAGATTAATTCTGGAAACTATATAGAATATGGTCAAAAGCAACCTAATGAGCATATTTCTAACTTTATTATAGATTCAATACTTGTAAAACTGAAAATTATATCCAATATTGTGATCAATTTCTCGAAAATATAATGCTCAGTCTATGCAATCTAGATTATAATCGATCAAAGGGCAATTATTTTGTTTTGTAAGGTAATGTAAAGTAGCATACGAAGATCACTTGAGTAAACAAGTCAAGTCCTTCAAAATAAAATAAAAATATTTCCTTGATTCATATACAACTTAAAAATGTATTCAATCAGTCATGATGGGCAACTTTTTGAAGTGTGGATTATCTATTATAATTTTCACACATATTGCAAATTACATATGTTTTAGATCATTTCTTCTTTACCCTGCATTTTATCTGCAATGATTATCCTAACACAAATTTCTAAATACTTTAAGCCATAAAAATTATTTTCTTTATGCCAAATAAAAAAATTTGCCAATGAAACAAATTCTTTTTAATATCAATTAGAAATAAAAACAAAACAAGTAATCAAAACTCATGCAACGGATTTTAAAAATATTTATTTTACATTGTGCTTAACGCCTATTTTTTTAAAAAAAATAGTTTTTCATCGCTAGATGGCGTGAATTGCTTTATGCTTCCTGACTAAATTTGTTGTTATTTTCAGTTTCGTTCATAAAGATTTGAGACGATGCTGCCGGATGCGGATGGTGCCTATATATTTTCTTTCTCGTAACAGAATTTCTTTGAAGTCATGATAATTGAAAATTTTATCACCATTATTTATTAAAGGTTCATTTTTAGCTATTAAATTTATATTTGAGTATGTGGAGGATGTAGTTCTTTAGAGGAAGTATTAAATATCATGATTATTTTGGTGAGTATTTGATTGAAATCACACCCTGACATGACATAATATTCATTAATAAATGATTATTAATTACATAACAGTTAAACTATAAAATTGTAATCTAGTTATAGTAAAAATGTTAATTTTTTACAAATTTTTTTTATTTTAAATTATCCTAAAACTTTATTTAAATTTATTGATTGCTCGAATTTATTTTCATAAGGTTAGTATTTGATAACATAAATTATTGTTATTGTCTTTATTTAATGTAATAAAATATTTTTATTTTATGGTATCAAAATTATTCAATTTTTTTTGTTTACTTACATAAATTTGTCTACAAAAATAATAATTTTTAACCAAATATTAATTGAAGTTAATTTACTGTTAAAATTTCTTAAAGATAAATAATATATTTACTACAAAAACATACTTGATTCTTCATTGATTTTTCTTTTTTTTAAAAAATTTAGAATTTTACTATTTGCAAATTAATAAAAAATCTCCATAATTTTATTTTATATACACAAACATTAATTTTATATTATCATATAATTTGCTTATTATGGATGTGAAATAGCACATGACTTTAAATGCATTATTAATGTATTTTGTCTAAAAAAATATAAACTAATAATCACTTATGAATGTATTGGATTAATGTATAATTTGTCGTTAGCATTTCTTCAAATGTTTGCCTGTATTTCTAATATTTATTATTTGCTCAAAACTTATTGATCTTAAATGTATTATGGTGTATTTACTTTTAATTTCATTTTAATTGTTTAAATTTGATAATCTCAATTTTAAAAACGCCAGCTTCTTATCACCAATAATTATTGTACTTTTCATTATTTTTTAAAAATTAAAAAAAAAATTTCATATAAATGTTACTATAAATAAGAATATAATTAAATAGATCAATGGTATGCTAAGTTATTTAATTAAATAATAAATAAATAAAATATATTGTGGGATATATTAAATTATTTGTATGTAAAAAATGATTGAGAATATTGCATTAGCAAAAAGTTATATCAAAATCTTTATTATTTATTAATTTAATACATTCAAAAATTTTTTATGTACTATGTTCTAAAAATTTATTATTTTTTATCATTTTTCTTAACTAAAACAAATTGAATTATATATAATATTTGTGTATATATTCCTTAAAATTTTATTCATTTAAAACAGTCAACAATTTTTTAGCAGTTTAATGTAAAAAAAATCTTTTAATACTACTTGTAGTTCATATCTTATATTGCCTATGTATAAGATGAAATGTCTGTATAGTATATTCCTATTATTAAAAATTGTCTTATTGAATATAAGAAAAAAAAATTATATTCTTTTATTTTTAGGCTGTGTTTCATACTATTAATTGCCTGATTCAATTCAAGCTATAATTTATCTGAAATGCTGGTATCATCATCTCACGTTAGTGGTAATGTGGCTTTTTCTCGGAAATGCATTCTGACTCTTGCTGTTGGGATTACTTTTGGATTCAGTTTTGCTTATGTTCTGTTGAGTGTAGTAGCATGGGAGAGAAGTGACATGTTTGGAAATGCTTTCTGGAGTGTCACTTATGAAGCGCATGGTGCTCATCATGATCCACATTCTCATGAAGATCTAAAAGATGCGGCTGGTCCTGACTCCCCTGTATCATTTCACAAGTTAGATGAAGAGTTCCATAAAGGTAGTTTTCATTCCTTATATTATTAAGAAATAAAGCCTTGAAATTTCCATTTTTTTTATAAATGTTTAAAAGCAAGTTTCTCATCTCTGAACGTTTTTAGTTTTTTCAGATTATAAGGTTTATTTTGTTGATTTAATTAAAATTTTTATTCTTTGAATTTTTTTTACCTTTCAACAAAAACTAAAATCTGTTTAAAAATTGAATTTTTTAATATTATGATTCCTAATGAGAGTATCTGGTCGATAAGTTATAGCTTTAATTTAAAAAAAATTAGTTATATGTTTAAATATTTAAAGCACTTAGATGAGCTTTTTGAAGTGTTGGCATTTTAAAAGGACCAAATATGTTTGAACTTCTATTTCTTAATAACTCTCCTATTTTATTAATGAAATAGTTTTATTTATTATAATTGTACAATTTTAGAGCCATCTAATACCTTAACTAAACATTTTTAAATAAATTATTAAAATTGGGATTGTTCTAGAATTTTTTATTTTTCTATTTTATATAAGGTTTTATAAAATTATAACTGAATAAACATAAATTTAATCATGAAATTATCAAAATAATTTTTGCGCTATGGCACAATTGTAATAATTTTACTATCATACCTTTGTCATCAGTCAGTTCCATAGTTTTTAAGGCCCCATGGTATTCGATTGTGAAATTATTAATATCTTTCAATCTGGTCTTTTTCTACCTATCTTATTGAGTACATTGTTACTATAAACAAATTTACTTAGATTGCATCTGAATTACTGTAAAAAAACTTAACATTTTTTTCTCAAAATTGCAATAAAAGCAATTGTATGGTAAGCGTTTTATTCATTAACATTTTTCATCGAAGAAAATTACTTGATTAAGTTGATTCTGATAATAAAATCTCTGTGAAATATCTTTGAATACTGTTTAATAAAATGAAGAAAAATTTCTGAATTTGTGACCACAATTTATGAGAATTATGCCTAAAAAAGTTACTGGATTTATACCAGATTAGTCTATTCCATTATCATTATCTCAATGCATACTTAGTTAAAATAAAAAAGGATGGAACTTATTTAATTATATTTAATTATATGTTTCCCTTTTTTAAGAACTTAAAAACTATTCCGACTTATCTAGAATTACTGTAGGAATTATATCATCTCTATGCATATAATGAGGCTTAAGTTCTCTCATTTATGACCATGTTAAAAGTTTTAGGCAATTGGAAAATTTCCTCTTAGTTCTGTATTTCAAAACCCTGTTAAAATAAGATTTTTTATAGCATGATTGTAATAAGGATTTCTAATGAACTTGTTGTTTTCAAAATTAGTTTTAAGTGAGAATTCTGTCCTGGATAGAAGAATTTACCCATTTTGGTATAACTGTTTGTGAAATAATACTAGTGGTTAAATGGTGCTATATGTTGTCTTATTGCTTATTAGTTTCATATTTCTATCTTGAAAAATTATCAGTTGTTTTCCAAGTTAGTCCACTTTTCTTATATATTATAAAATTTGCTTGGATGAAAATTATGAGGGTAGGTATTTATATTAACAGATACAGTCAAATAATATTAACTTTGAAAAAGATCTTGTGTAAAGTTGCTAGGGATGCCTGTCTACTATTTAGTTGTTACAGTTTACCTTTATTAGGTTTATTATCAATTTATTGAAATCCATTTTGTCTCAATGAAGGAACTATTTTAACTTAATCATATAATTAATTTAAAAAGCTATCAAACGTACATCCTTATCTAAAGAAGACATTAACAAAAATATCATGATAATTGCTTATGGATTATATTTTAAAAATAATTGTTAGAACATGATTTTTAGATACTTCATGTCGTTGAAAACCATTTCAGTATAATAATTGCAACAGTGCATAAGCTGTTATATTTATGTGAAACAAAAATCAGATATGCTTCTAGTATGTTACATATAAGAAATGCACTTTTTCCCAAAGTAAATGTATTAATTAAATATAATTTCCAAAATTCCCTGAAATTTATGCATAAATTGAATTTTAACTAAGTATGTATTTCAGGGAAATAAAATCAAATTATATTAATCTTGAACCAATTCACTTAAATGCTGTGTTAATATAAAAAAGTATTTGCTTCAATAAATAACATAAACATAAAATGTTTTAAAATCTTAATGGAGCTGTGATAATGAATTATATACCTTGAAATCTTTTGGTTAGAACTTTATATTTTTGTTTCATTGAATTTTTACAAAAGAATTAAAATTTACATAAGTGTTTAAAAATGTCATCATTTCTATACTCCTTTATAAATAAATTTAATTTTATTATTTTTGAATTTTATCAAGAAATTTCTATTATAGCTTGACTACAAATAATTTAGAATCCTTAAATCAGTTCTTCCACTTCGTAGCATGTACTATTTATTAATAGAATTCTAATAATTTATTTGTGTGCTATATTTTTATTGAAAAGTTTATTTAAAAATTAGGTTTATTAACTCATACTCAGTAAATGACTATATTAATAAAAAATGAGTTACTTTATTAAATTTTTAAAATGATTAAAAATTATTTTTATTTCTTTCATTTTTTCATGTACTATTTTATTAGTACTACTTGTGAAAATGAATCTTGGTTTTAAAAATCAGAAATTAAGAAATGAAAGTTAAATTATTTGGGAATTACAGCTCAAGATGATTACAATAGTATCTAATACTCATCGATAAAATAAACATAATGTTTAGTTAAAGATGTTTAATTTTTTAATAATATATTTACAATCGAAACTAGTCCTATATGATGTTATTTTGTCACT
This sequence comes from Latrodectus elegans, assembly GCA_030067965.1. Lineage (NCBI taxonomy): Eukaryota > Metazoa > Arthropoda > Arachnida > Araneae > Theridiidae > Latrodectus > Latrodectus elegans. The sequence goes on along the minus strand of CM057822.1, from coordinate 90,151,505 downwards.
GAAATAGAAATGTGTGCGTGTGAAATTAAATGCATAGAACTTATATTAAGGATTTTTCATTTTATAATCAATGAATAAGCAATGAGTATAATTATTTATTAAAATAAACTATTTTTGGACTGATTTATTACTTATATTGATTCAATAAAATTAACATGTGAATTTAAAATGTAGATATTTGCATTTAGTTTATGGTGGTTACTTTGTTGTAAAATAGTTTTCAAGTGTTATGTAATAAAATTCTTTACGTAAGTTTATATTGGTTTTTATTATATTTCGACGATCCAAAAAAATAAATAAAAATAATAAAAAAATTTCTTATATTTTTAAACAATGGTTTAGAGGCAGCGCTGTGCCACAATGTTTATCTTAATCACATCTTACTTTTTAGTTCACTTTCATTTTTAAGCAGTTAAATGCTTTCTTATTTTTGTTTTGAAAATTTGTTTATTATTCTCTTACTTCCAGTAAGGTGTGGTTTAGTAATTATTTATACATGCTTTCTGATTTTCAAATTAATCAAAGTTTAAAACATGATTTAATGTATTTCATTAAATCATTTAATGTATTTCATTAAATTATTGTAGGGTGTACACTTGGATGATTTTTTATACGTATATATAGGTGTGTGCATATCAACGCCTGTAGTAATTCTTTTATGCTTTTTAAAATCTTATTTCTGATGGTTAAATTTATTTAAACTTTTTTGCAAAATTAATTATTTAAATGTTATGAAATAAACCTCCCTTTACGTGTAGTTTCTTATGATGGAAAATTAAGTTGAAAATTCTATGTAAAAGTTTTTTATGATGCAAAAATGTAAAGAGATTGGACTAAGGTTTTGAAGTATGCTGTTTTAATATCACTTCATTTTGATTGATTTCCTTTTTTTTTTTTTTTTTTTTTTTTTTTTTTGCTAATTTAACTTACTTTGATGTCACTTCTAGAATACTTTTTTAAAAAAAATTAATATTTAGTTTTAAATTTGAAAAATATTAATTCTAAGCTTTATAATGATGTACATTGAAATATTTTCCAATGCTGTTTTCAAAAATATGAAATCGTTCGCTTACTTATCCGAGAATATTGTATTATTATATTTAAGGCCGAATTAATGTATCATCGATAAGCATTATTCTAGATATAAATATATTACGGAGAAACGGTATATTAGGCCCACATATTTATGTGCAAAAGAACGAATCAGTGTTTCTGTGGTGTTAGTCGAATGAGTCTTAAAAATGAAACGAAAAAAATAGTTAATGAATTAACTTGTGTATACTCGTCATGACAGGAAGGTTCAATTAATTTAAAGTTAATGATTGTATGTTTGACATATTAGTATATTTTCTCTTTTTAAATTTGTCTCCGATTAATAAATTGAATTGATAATGACAGTTTATCTATTTCTTGCTTATTTATCATTTTTAAAGTTCCGTAAGGAGATATTTTAATCGACAGATGTGTTTTTCTGACATTAATCAATTTTTTTCCTTCTTAGTAAGATCAGTGATTGGAATAACCTTTTTTTTATCTAGACATATATTTTTTTATCAAATTAAATATTTCTCTCCTTTTAAAATTTTTTTCATCAGAATTTATAATTCCATCGAAATTAATTACTTTTATAAATTTCCCTTTCTATAAAATATTTGGTCCTACGTTAAGAATTATCTATATTTCAGTTTTACTTTTCACATGACATAATATATTGACATTGCGGAATTTATTAACATTTTTACTTTGAAACTTATTAATTTTTAAAAACCACTTTAGTACGTTCTGTAAAATGTTGAAAATATTGTTTTCATTTTTTAGCTTATGAAACTAGTAATAAAATTGAATTAAATAGACATCTGAAATCCCTTTGAAATTAAATTTATTTGTTGAGTCTTTATATCGACCAAAAAAAAAAAAAAAAAAAAAAAAATTCTATGAGTGAAAAATTTATTTTCCTTATTCACATCGATATTGGCACTTGACAATTTTTACACAGCTTTAGGTTTCCTTTTATATCTTTCCTTGCTTTATTTATTTATTTTTTTATTGGATTACCAATGGCCGGACGTGTGTTTAACAGCGATTTTTTTTCGAACTAAATAATATAATTTCCTGTTCCATTAAATAAAAGCTTAAGAATGATTTTGAAGAGGAGTAAGGAAAATAATGCATTAAATTATGGAAAAATTAGAAATATGCTGCATGTTTTTCATTAATTATTGAAAACAGTTCATAAATAAGAAATCATTATAAATTGTCCTTTCAAAATTGGAGAAAATGCACATGGTAATAGACACTAACGTAATCGTTCAATATGTGACTTGTGATTGTTTGGTTTTTAGAAATGAATAGAGTTAATAATTACATTTTTTTAGCTTGTGAAAAGGAATGTGTATGATATATTCAAAATTTGTTCTTTAAAAAAGAAAGCATTTAGCTTTAATGAAAAAGTTAAAATAAAGAGTTAACTAAAAAATTAAAATAAAGAACATTTATAATTTATACCTGCTTTATATATAGTATACAAATTAAGTTAAAAATATCATTTTATTTTTGAAAAAAAAAAAAAAAGTCTTTAGTTAATTTTTTACATAAATTTTGAGTAATGCGATAGACTCAGTTTGTAATTTCGTTGATTAACTCTCTAATTTTCATGAAATTAGAGAGTTAATCAACGAAATTGCTTTTTTTTAAAGGGATTAAAATTGCTTATTTTTAAACAGAAAAACAAATTTACCTCCAAATAATGTTACAATAGTTATGTATGTTTATTTAGAAACTGAATTTATAAAAGTTCGGTACTATTCTATTTCGCCAGTTTAAATCTCGCCGACCCGATAGTTTTGGTGACAAGACATACAATTTAGTTTTTTTAATAATAATAAACATTTTGGATTATTAGGGTTGGAAAATTTTTACAAAAGAAACATTTTGACTTTTAAAATTCTTACTAAACCTAAATTTTAGAAAAACTGGTAAAAGGTGAGAACTAAGTTTTTGTTGTCTGTAATACAATTTAGCGACTTTTTCAAATGTGCCTGCAAATTAAAATTGTAATTAATTCCCTTTATGACACCTGTCCGATTTCAGTTCTTAAAAAAAATAAAGCAAGTGTATGAATATATATTTTTAAAAAAGCAAGTTTGGGACTTCCACATGATATATATCTGAGGACTGATGAAAATCTTTAATTCTTTTGATTACTCTTGTACAAAAAATATGTTAAATACATTTTATTGACGTAGAATGTTAACCAGGTTGTATATTCTTTACTGTTTTAGTCAATGTTTGTGCAATTACTAAACTATTAATTATGATAAGAAAAGATAAAATTACTCTTAAAAGATAAAATTTTTATCACTGTTCACAGCTATAAACGATCTTTCAATAGTTTACAAAATTACCATTATTGCTTGCTTGAGGTCAAAATGCTGTTTGCAAAATGCCGAGCTGGCAGATGGTTTGCGCTCTTGCCTTCGGTTCAACAGTTCGTGGGTTCGAATCCCACCTTAGGCATGGATGTTTGTAGTGGTTCGGAATCCACTTTAAGCCGTAGTTCCCTGTCTAATTAGCCCTTGTGTGCAAAAAATGACCGTTGAGCGACAAACAAACAAAAAGCTGTTTGCATAATGTTTCATTTAAAGATTCACAATATGTTTTTTATTAATAAAACCTAACTTTTATCTTTTGAAAAGTGAAAATTCTCTTTGTATGTAATCAAACATTTATTTATAAATGTCTTTGGAAATAGCAATTTCGTAATATATATATTTCCTGCTTAAACTTGAACTAAGGCTAACATGGAAAATTATTATTATATTTGTTATTTAGAAATATGTCAATTTATTTATAAAGTAAAAATACTTTAGAATATTCGACATGTCCTTATAAATTGTTAATATTTTTTATCTCTCATTTGGAACAGTTTTTCTTCCCCTTTTTTAAACGTTAAAAAATAGATTTTAAAGAAAAATGTCGATAATTACAGAATTAAAGTTTTTTACGGTTATCCTTATTTGAATTTCTAGATTCATGATTCTTAATAAAAATAATTTTCCTTATAAAAAGCATGTTAGATTTTGTGGCATATTTATTGATTCGAGTTTTGCACATTAAATAATGCATGAAATTCATTTAAATTTGAGATCGTAAGATTAATTGCATTATTTATCAGTTTAAGATATTTTGCCTATATCATACAAATCGCATATGAATTTATATTACTTCTAAACTATTTGTATTTTAAAGCTATTTGTTTCGAATGCCATTATCTTAGTCATAATGTCAAGATGTCTGTGTCGATATTGTTGATGAATCTATAATACGAGATTATCTTATTTGAATATCATTGTAATTTATATTGATTACTAAGCTAAAAATATGAAAAATACCTCCTTAATATAAAAAACAAGTTTTCAAAGTCGAAAAGAGAATTGAAAACGCATGTGTCTTAATATTTGGCACGTGTTTTAGAATTATGTTATGCTGCGCGAAACAATTGAAAGCAGCAATATAATAGAACTCTCTATTTTCTGAACCATTGTGGTAATAGATGCGACACAAGAAAAATGCATGACCTCCCATTTTATTCAAATCAAAATTTGTGAAACCGAAATCGAGTGTAGTCATAACACTCCACAAGACATTGTTTTAACGTCTCCTGCGTAACCCAATCCGTTTCTAAACAAGACACTTTCGGTTCTTTTTTATTTATTCTAGGAATCGCAGAGCGTGAAATCGGCACGCGTCCCTGACCACGAAGACAGTATTACGGAAGACAACCGTATTCTAATCACTTTCTCTTTATTCGCAGCATCGTAAGATTGGTGATGTCTGCTTTACCATAGTTGGCGACAGTAAATTGTTAACTTCGTGGCTCGTAAGAGCTTAGCATATTTCTTTTATACGAATGAAAATTATTTTTAGATTATTGGTTTACAATAAATGTTAAAAGATCATATACGTAAGTTTGAAAAAAAAAAATGTTTTGTCTGATGGTTCTGTTTTTTATTTAGCTTGAAAATTCTTTGATTTTCAGAAATAAACATAAAATTAGGATGTATTAAAGATCTCGGGAAAATATTGGCTAACAGTTCGAAATGCGTTTCTAAGATGAGACTTTTAAAAAAAACTTAAAATGTGTTTTGATTTCAAAACATTTTGAAATATAGTCTAATTATTAGGCCATCAAAAAAGTTGTCTGTTTTACTTCGAAGTTTAACAAATAAACCAGTTCAAAATAATGTTAGAACTGCTTTTTAGTGTATGCTGTGTTGTAACACCTGATTCCGAGTATTGCAACTCATCTGCGGCTTTCTTATTTTTATCGTAAAAACTTGTTTCAGTCAAATATTAAAAACGTAAATGGCTAAAAAAAGAATGTTTTAATTCAGCAACAAACAATAGGTGATCTTAAAAATTAATTTTATGCGTTATCATTTAATTTCATAAATGATCATATTTTTCTCATATTTTGCCGAATGGTCAATTCAGTAATCATTCTGAATATTTTTAAACTGTAGTTCCCAATTCAAATAACTTTCATGAGTAAAACAACAATCTGAACGAAACACCTTGTAATTCTGTATGTAAATATTGTGTTATTGTAGTTAATTTGGTCTTTAAGAATTCTCACATCGACATGAAGATCAAAACCGTTTAAAATTAATTTAGTATGTTTTTATCAATTTAATTTGATTTAATATTTCACGTCTTAGATTTATTTTTATCTATATAAATACGCTAGAAATGAGATCATTCATTCAAAATGAGAAAAGTAACTTTATAGTCCTTTTATTCTGTTGTATTACTGCATTACTGATATTTCTGCGACGTTACAAACGTATTTAGTGCCTAAGTTGATTCGATGTATTTTTGTTATCTACATTAAATTGTTTCTGTTATTATTTTGTTCCGTGGTGTTTTGATACATCTACTATTGTGGTTTTGACTTTATTTACGAATATTTAAGACTTAGTATTACGTAGTAAAACGAAGTAAGTTATACTTCCAGGTCGGTTATGGGTATTTGGAATTTAAATTACTGTTCTCGGTCTAATTAACTTTCATGTGCAAAAAGTGACCATTAAATGACCAACAAATATACTAACACCTTTAATGCGTTCCTAGGTCAGTTCCATTTGCTCTAATTACTTTTTTGTAACACTAATTAGCTGTTAAATCAATTTTTTTTCCTAATTTCGCCATGCTACATATAGATTTATAAAGTAATCGTTCCACAGGCACACTGATATTGAATGTGAATATTTTTTTATATATATTTTTATTTCAAATAATTTTTATGTTTTTAAATTGAAAGCAGTTTCAGATAAATGATTGCATTTACCTTTGTTAATATTATTCATGAAAAAGAAAGTAATTAAAATTTAGTCACTTAATCGTGTTCCTAAAAAGGAATTTTTCATGTCATAAATAAAATGTTTCGTTATACTCGGTGAGTTGCGCCATAAGGTTTGGATACACTTATCTTGCAGTGAAGGAACCTTCTGTTTTGAAATTTTGGGAACTTTTCATTTCTGATTATCTTTTTCGATGTCATAAAATATGTTTTATGTGAGGCATGTAAAGTATTTCTTTGTTTCACTTTCATAAATCTCGAGGCGATTGAATTAATATTTCAGATAAGCTCTTGTCCATTAAAGCAATGCTATGGCTTCTTTCTGCTGGATAAACCAATTTTCTTAATACCATCTGTAATTTTGGTTGTTTCTGCTGCCGTGTTCATTTTTCACTTTTTTATTTATCTAATGACGTACATCCCTAAACTTTATCATTTCGTTAATGGAAATGGAATTCAGTTTTACTGAACTGAAAAGAGATAGCTCAGATGGATATTCTGAAACTGAATATCATTTCTTTACTAATCCAGTAGTCGCATGTGACTGAGTGATTTTATGAATTAACTTCGAGAATTATGTTGTCTTTTTTATTATTATTATTTTTTTTATTATTATTAAATGTCTGCAGTCCAATCGCGGTATAAAACGGTCCTTTAAAAACTTAATTTTTTTCAAAAAATTTATAAGCAAACTGAATTTGTTAATTCAAATACCTAGTTTTAAGAAGGGTTGAATTATAAATTGTGGACACACAGTTAAAAGTAGTGCATTTATGTTGTTGACAGATATAGCTTTTCCTGTTGATTTTATAGTATTTCCCGTTTCTCTATTTAAACTGGAATAAATTTTTAAATCCTGATTGAAAATATTGATATTCATTATTTCTTAGAATATTGTAGGTCTGTAGAGTTTGTTAATATTTTAATTTTCTTTCACCCAAAGTCAAATTTTAGTCATATTAATAAACAGTTGTTATAAGAGTTACAAATTAATTTGCAGATTAATAATTAGTTTTTAAGAATTACAAATTTAGAAATCAAAGAATTCTGATTTTTAAAAATAATTTCTGATTAATGTATCATGGATTCTAATTTTGAATTCCATGTTTTGCCATTGGAATAATTTATTCTTTTTTTAAATTTTTTTTTAGTATATTGTAGTGATAAATAACATTTTCTTTTTGTATCAATCATAAGAAAAAAAAAACTTTTTTAGTTACTATAATAAGAATAAATGATTTAGTCCCACCTTTTCTAGTTTATACCAGTAACTAATATCCATTCGGAATACGAATATCAAACGTTGGGAAAATGCTCGACCTCCAATACTTTGAGAAATAAGCTTTTCTACACTTATTAACGTAACGCTAGCAGCTAAATATGAATCCATCTATTGTTCTTGCGTGAAGATTGCATTCGCAATGGCGTCAGTTGTATTAACAAAGAAGATTGTCCCAACCAATTCATTCTTGTCAAGTTTAAATAATACACAGAGACATATAATAAGGAAGTAGCGCTCAAACCGTAAGTGTATGAAATATAATCTCGTTCGTTATAAATTTTATACCGTAAGTAATTCATTCAATAAATTTATTTTGCATTAAGCCTGCTGTTAAGGCGGGGATTCTATTTTCGAATAACGGCTTTGGTATCTTAAGCAACTATGACTAGAAATAAAAAGAAATTTCAAATAAGTGCTATGATATGTATTCTTATTCTACTGAAATCTTGATTTATTATTTTTTTTAAATTTAACATTAGTAACTTGATTGCATTATTTTTTTAATCTCAATTGCTTTTTATGGAGTGCTTTTATGAAATAAACTAAAGAAACATCGAATGAGAAATAGCTTAACTCAGATTAATTTTTTAATACCACCATTGAAAATATACATTATTTTAAAGCAAAATATACGTTTCTACCCCTATAATGTATGGGATGATAAACTACGTTTCCTTTGCTTTTTATTAACTGTATATGTTGATGTCATATGCACATGATTATTTATAGGAATTTTTAAAACGTTTGCACAGTAAAGTAAGTTGATGCAAAATTGATTGTTATGGTTGTCGATGAAGAATTTATTATACATTCTTCTGACTAGCCCATTGATTTCTCTTGTTTTTTTATTAAAATGCTTGTTTATACATACAAATTCTAAGCTGAAGATTAAAAAAAAAATTGTAACTATTCTGAATTTCCGTCCATATTTATATAAAATAAAAAAAATATGGTGTGCAATTTTCAATACCGTTTTGCTAGAAACGCTACGACGAGTGTTGCGCAATCTTTGAAGTGTAGTGTTGTAATATATATATATATATATATATATATATATTAGTATGCTTGTGAACATGTGTTATTTCAATTTCGTTTGAGCAGTTCACAGAAATTAGTAATTTTTTTTTTTTTTTTTGCACTATTTTAAAATTTGATTTTTTGTTGAATTATGAAGAAAACTTTTTTCCTACAAAATATGAACGGGGACCTTGTAGTTTAATGAAACTGTGTTAATGGTACAATAATCTTTTTATCTGTTAATCGCTATTTGTTGATAAAAATTATTACCTCTATATACTATAATAACGCCACCTTACTCGATCATTATATGATTTAAATTATCTAATGTACTTTTTGTGTAGACAAATTGAGAATTGAATGTTGGTAACGTTTCGCACTTCCAAGGCACAGGTCTGAGTTTGATCATCGGGCTGGACAAGGTCAACTCAACCTTTCATCCCTTCAGTGGGTTGGTATAACTGATTATCTAGCTTGTTTGAGAGCTAAACACTGGGGATTCGAGGCTGTCTTGTCACTGATTTCAGCTGAAAATTGAATGATTTGGTTAACAATCAGCCTTCATTTCAACAATTTCAAACCTGGATTCCCACATTGGTTATCGATGTTTGTTGTGATGCGGAATCTACTTATAAATTCTGGCAGGGCCTGGTCTAGTTAGTTCTCTCGTGCAAAACGCAACCGTTAAACTACAAACAAAATTTTTTTTTATCAATTACATAATATAGAACTTTTAGTTTCCACTGAAGATCACACAAAGATCGAAGTTGAAAGTTTGTTGTTATATAATACCCAACTATTAAGATTTCCACCTTTCAGCACTACAAGGAGCGGAAGTGATGGAACCTTATTTGGTGGACTACGCAGTGGGTGTACCATCTTAGTCTCGAAAGTGAGTCTTTGTTATTTGGAAGCAGAAACCAAGATAAAGAATCCAAGACTTTGCCTTCCTCCATCACAGAGTTGTCATTTCACATGGAGGACATTACGACCACAACATATTTAACCTGCCCTAGCCTCCATTTGCAAACACGACGGATCTTTGAATGGATCGGGATTCGAATGGACTTCTTTCCGATGACAAGAAGCAACGCGTTAACCAACAAGGCAATCGCAGCCTCTTGAAGTTGAAAGTTATCTTCGAAATTCTGTAAATTGGTTGTGTGGAAGATATACTTTATTTAAAACGTAAGATTCTCTCAACAATATATGTTCTAAATAGCCCTTGTGTGCAAAAAATGACCATTCAACGACAAACAAACCAGTCACACAATAATATATTTAGCACTGAATCATATTCTTTATATAAATGTTTTGATCTAGCTAGTGATTTCTTCTCGATTAAAGATTGCTAATAAAGTTTCCGCTCTAATTTTTATTCCTTTTATATAAGTATTCATAGAATTATTTTCAGAACACAATGTGGGCGGTCACTCCCTTGATTTCTCCTCGGGGGGCTTATTCATTATTAATTCTTATTCATTATTAATTCTTTGTTCTAAAATTTTCTTATTATTCTATGTCATTAGTCCTAATAATTCCAATTCATATTATTTGTAAACAGAATTTCCTCAGTTTACTTTTTGCAGTTTTATATTTTTATCTGGCTTGCAAGCAGAAAGGGATGGGCAGTTGATCTTATTTTTATGCATTGAGGAAGAGTATTTTGTATCATTTAATATATTTATTGACCTAGGAATAAGTCGACACTTTCAAGAATCTGCTCCGAATTCATGTAACTCTGTTTACAGTATAGCTTTTTATTAACATTATTAATTCCGATCTCGAAAATGTTCAAAATGATTATTTTTGTGTTTGATTTAATTGATATTTATTTATTATCTAATCTTATCTTTTTACCACATATTTAAGTAAAACCTAACTTGACATTTGTTATTTGTGTCAAGCACTCTTTCTCACGGGACGAATTTTTTGATATTGATTTTTTTGAACAGTATTTAATTCATCTTCTATTTTCTCAAGTTTGAAATTCATGCAAATTTGAATCAAAAGATTAAACGTGGAAACAGAAGTAAGTTGCTTTCGTAAACTTTTTCTTTTTTGTTTAATTTGGTTGTCTAGCTACGGATATGTGGGGAATGAAACACTTATTCTTTGCTGTTGAAACAGGAGTACGTGTTTACGTGAAACGAACAGGTGACTCAATAATATTTTTACGTGAGAATAAAAAATACATGATTTTTGTGACTTGCAAATAAAGTTATTATATTTTTTGGAGCAAATAAAGTTATTATATTTTTAGTGAAAAATTCAAAATGACGTTATGTGTGTGCTGATTGCTCAAGGCAATTTATTTTGTCGTGACTGGTAATGGTATTTAAAATTTATTACGTTGTGATTCTCTTTTCTCAGTAAATGGCCTATTAAAGTCTCTAGTACTATAAATCAAGACGATTTGTTACGAAAGAAACCTACTGGGATGACGAATCTGTATATAAAAGTGTATAAATATCAATTAATTTACTGTTATAACAGATAGGATAAGCAATGCATAAATATAATAAAAATGGTTCAAATATATTTTTAAAATCAAATACTAAATCTGGTATAATTAAAACATGCTGTTCTGAAAATAGTGTAAGGATAATAGAAAATTTCTACTGCATTTTGTGTGTGTATTGGCTTTCGGAGGGGAGTAATGTGGGCGGTCACTCCCTTGATTTCTCCTCGGGGGGCTTATGAATATAAAAAGCATAGAAGTTGCTCGCGCAGGTGTTACCCGACGGGTGCTTATTAAATGCCAAGAAATGTTTTGATAGAAGGTGAAGAATTGAACCTAGCTCAGGGTGCGTCGTCTTTTTTTACTTTGTTCTAAAATTTTCTTAGCTATCATATATATTTTTTCTTAGTTAAAAAATGTCTGGTATTAATCTGTTTTTAATGATAATAATATTTATATCATATTTAATAATAACAAATTAAAAGCAATTTGTATTAAAATGTTACATTTAAAATTGACCGCTCAATAGATTTATAATATGTAAAAGAGGTATATAAGTTGATTACTTAACTCTTTTTCTGAGAATCACAATCTTTTTAATATTCTTAGAAGTTATTAGTATTTAATGTTAAATTTTTTTTTGTCATAAATATTGCTGACTGCATATTAAAATGCAAGGATGCACAGCAAAAATAGTATGTGTGTTCCACTTTTGTATAAATTTTAAAATTGAAATACTTTTTTTTTAATATAAAATACATTATTTAACTTTTTATGCCATATTTGTAAATTGTGTGAATTTTCCTTTTTAAAAATTTTAAATCATTAATCACATTTTTTATGGATGAAATTTTCTCTACATTAAAGTCACTGGCAGAGTTAGTATTTAATGGTTAGTGTTCTGGTTATCGTTTCAAGAATTTGTGATTCGATTTTCACTTCAGCCGTTGTTCGTGATAAACTTTTTTGTGTTAAAAATACAAATAAACTAATCAGATTTGTACTGAACTTTTTAATATGTGTAACTTTACTCTTTATTTGAAACAGAAAATTCATTGATTTTTATTCTGAATGTCAGAATCTTTATGAATAATCTATTAAAAATACTGGTATACACCATTGTTAGAAAATTCGTAATTCTGGATTGTGTTGATTGTAATTATATACATATCGTATGACTGAAGAAAATTTTCTGAATTTGAAGTTTTGTTAATTATATTGAAAAATATCTTTTTTTCAAATATTTCTTAGAGTCTGTATGCATCATTCTTTTGAATTGCTTTACACATCCCTGTCTTTAAAGTATCACCTTAAGGTAGAAAAATGATATATGATTTGTGATCACGTGATTCATGTTTCACTTTTACACGAATTCCTATAGAAAGTCCTGTCTGAACAACAAGCACGTTTGGCAATCACAATCGTCTGATTGTTTTATACCGAAAGTTTCTTTGTCAGTTAACCTTTTTGATTCCATTGAACATTCGCTTTCAAGTTTTTTAATTTCAAAAGAACAAAAAATATTAGAAAACATTCTTCTATTATTACAAAAGAATGAGTTTTTTTTTTTTTCAGTGCATTTTTTCTTCACACTGGTTGTTTTCTTTTTAATTGAGGACATTTCGGAAGTTGTCTAGTGGTCGTAAGCTGTGAAGGTAATGCCATTTTTCAGAATTCGTGAAAAATGATGTTTGATTGTTTTTTCTGAACATTGTTGTAAATAAGAATGCGATGAGTACAGATGTTTAGTCTTTTGAAGTGAAACTTGTGCATTAGTTTTGTTGAAAGGAACAAAGCGTAACATTGACGCTGTCTCAAGAAAAACACGTTTCGAACTCGATTTTACAAGAAATGCCTGAGGACATATTTTTTAAAGAAAATAATTAAGTGTTTACCAATAAGAAAAAAAGTTCTTAGTTTATTTCTTTTGTTAATTCTTGAATTCATATTTGATTCTTCGAAAATAAAATCGAAACGTTATAAAGTAATGAAAAATGTTTCAATTTCAGGAAAGAAAATTGCTTATTTAATTGTCTGTTTTTATCGTCTATTTAGATTACTTTTTCTTTTAAATCTTGGGAACAGGAGAGAGAAATGAATTATCAAAAGAAAATGTTATACATACATTTGATCAGTATACTATAGTTATACATAATAACAATATAGTATACTGTTCAACTGTATCCCTTTTAATATTTTTTTGTTCAGCTTGATGTTATGTATGAAACATTTATTGAAGATATCAGATTGTTTTTATTAAAAAATTAAATATTAAAATATTATTTATTGTTATTTAATTTTTAATATATATATATTTATATATATATGTGTGTGTGTGTTAAATCATTACGTCAGATATTATTCAACTTAAGGTTGTTGAAATTCATAAATATTTCTAGCCATGGTTTAATTTAAGTTAGTGAATACAATGAAGTGAACAATTAAGAAAAATCTGTTAGATATAAATGCGTTGCTGTAGTTGCAGTGAATTTTTGATTGTTTTCATTCTTTCTAGTAAATTTAGATTTTGATAACAACCTAAAAGTTATTTCATTCCTGTTGTTTTTTTATTTGCTGAAAAATTAAAAGTGTTACTCCCTTTCTAATGTCTACTTTTTTTTTTTTATGAATGGTATAAAATTTGGCAATTTTTCTAGTAATCAGATTTAGTAATATTTATTTGCTGACACTGAGTCGAATCAGTTTACATGTTGCTTGTTAAAATAACTTTGAAAATGGGCTATACATCTGATTCACAAAAAGGCGTATGCTTCCTTTAAGCAACTAACTGTTATAAGGCGATAGTAATTGTATTCATGTGAGAAAAAAATTAGGGCGTGTTTTTGTGGATTGTACTTTTTTTTAGTTTGATAAGTTGCTTAAGTTCTAAAATCCACATTTATGTAACTTTATCTACTTGTGTTAAATGTTTTGATTTTCTAAAAGAAAAATCTAGTAAATGTGATAGTTTTTAAAAACCATAACCTTATCAATTGGAAATTTCTAGCTGTATTTGATGGTTATAAAAGTCTTTAATCAATTTTCATTTTATGATTATGTACATGAACTGTATATTTTTTATTACTTGTGAAAATTCTTTTTAGATAAGGAATAAAAACGTTACACTCCCCCCCCCCAACAATAGAAATTTGCCAATTATTTGTTTCTACCAATTACCTTGGTAAATCGTATGTGTTTCTTTAAACAAAAGTTTAATTATAATACTTATTTCTACTCTTACACCACAAAACGATAAACATTTGAAAATTACTAGAAAACTGTAAGAGATTGTTTTGGTTACCATTTACTATGTTATTTATTTTAGGTTTTTTCGTTTTAAAGTTTTTTTGTTTGTTAATGAATTTAATGTTTATGTTTAGTTGTGTTAGCAACTTAACTGTGCAACAGATGTTTTTAGGTGCATATTCTAAAACACTTATTGTAACATTTTGTTTAAAAAAAAAAGAAAAAAAAATTCTTTAATTTTTATTAAATATGCAATCAAACGATTCGGTATCGATTTTTGGCAGAATTCACGCAAACTTTCTCATTTAAAGATTTTACATATTTACCTCATTTTTTAATATTACGTATAAATAGAAGTTAAAATACAATATATGATATATTCTGTATTTTAATTTCTATTAAATTAATTTCTCTGTAAAATTAAATCTATACAGAATATATAATATGAAAGATATCTTTTTCCCATTTAATGTCGTTGGATAAAAATTGAACTAATATTGCATAATGTTTTGTCATTAGTCTAATTATTCGTGGGTTGATTCCCACTTCAGAAAGTATATTTGAGCCAAATTGTTTTATTGAAAAAATTAATTACATTAGAGTTTCTCTGCCTTCATTAACAAAAAGGTTCGATAAAAAGTTGAATAACTATTGAATTTATTATGATTCATAAATTTATTTCAATATTTAAGGAAAAGAAACTTTGTATATATGTTTAACTTATCAAATTGATTACCTTTATGCCAAAAATTACAATAGATGTTGAATTTAAACAATTTACTCAAATTTATTTTTAAATTTTTTTTTTTTTTTTTTTTTTTTTTTTTTGGAGATGACGTATATACGAGTATTATGACGGAATTTTGTTTCCTGTGTGAGGAAATGTATTCGTTGATATTATTTTGGATTTAGTTTTCTTATTTATGTTAATATTTGACACTGCATTTTTTTAAGAAACATGCCCTCTGCTTATTTTAACGTATTCACTTCAAAACAATATAGATGTTCACGATCAACCAGCTTTTTTTATTCTGAATTTAAAAGTTCGCTTCCCTACTTCCCCTAAATGTATTATTTGAAAATGATGGGCAGTAATAAATGTGTAATTTTATTTGTATGATTTATTGGTATGAGTTCTATATACACTTAATTATTCGAATGCATATTAAAAAAATTTCAGATGAAATATGTTTTAAATATTGAAGGAATTTGGAATGTGTTATTTCCTCACTGAAACTACGAACTGTAAATTCACCCTTAGTGCTTGATATTTGAAAACTTGATTCATACAATCTTAACTAAACGAAAAATGAAAACATCAATGCATTAAATTAAAATGTATTCAGTAATCTTTTATTTAAAATATGTCTTGTTCTATTATTATTCATGAAAAAAAAAGATAAGAAGTGATGAATTGCTTGAATGTTGAGTAATTTGCTGCGTTAAGTTATGATTATTTTTCTCGAATTTATATTTATATAGTGTTTTAAAACAGAAGTTTTGTCTTCTCTCTTATAATGTTTAAAAATTTCTTTGAAAACAATTATAATTGATATGCAGTTAAATTTTATATAAAAAGTATTACTTTACACACAGCGATGAAAATGTTTAAGTCTAATTTCAATTGTCACATTATTAACTGTAAATACGAGAATTCAGAGTTTTATGAAGACAATTTAAATTCATAAATATTTTTCTATTAAACCCCCTTACTATGTTTCAACACTGAGCGTATATTTTTTATCTTCAAAATTGTAACCATTCATTATTAACCGATTTGTTGCAATATTCTACCTTTTATTAAAAATAT
Source organism: Latrodectus elegans (assembly GCA_030067965.1). Classification (NCBI taxonomy): domain Eukaryota; kingdom Metazoa; phylum Arthropoda; class Arachnida; order Araneae; family Theridiidae; genus Latrodectus; species Latrodectus elegans. Next base: position 90,135,331 of record CM057822.1, on the reverse strand, counting down.
AAGTTAATATCCGAAATATGTCTCATTATTCCGTTAAAAAATGGTTTTTTTCAAAGACATAATGTTTACTCTAAAAATGTTTTTTTTTATTTTTATTTTATTTATTTATTTTTTTATTAACTCAGTCAAGGCCGCGAGATGATTGTTTTTCTTTTATTTCGAACAAAAATGTTTGAAACAGTTTGTAGCTTTCCGATTGTTGGAATTGTTCCTCTTTTAGAGCCATTTTGTAATGTTTGAGTACATCCTTTGACCAACCTGCTGCGTGCATTTGCACAATTATTTCAGTGAAAGAACGGTTCTAAAAGATGCATTCAGATTTTTGTGGGTCTTTAAGTTACGGCATATTTCCTTGTTGTAAAAACACCTCATTAATGACTACAACTGGATATGTTTACAGAAGACAATCTCGTGTGTTTTCGCAATATGTTAAGAGTGGTAATAAATGTTGAAATGGATGTGTATTTTTATGTACGTGAGAATGGTGGATGAATACCCCAACGTGAGGAATCCAACGTCTCTTCATCGTTTGATTTACTGGATGGGAAATTTCACAGAACTAGATTGAAGTTCGATTATCAACAAATAACCGTCATGTCTAAGTGCCAAATTATGCAATGGTCTGCATTTATTTCTGAATCAGATTCTATTTAACTGCGCATTCTTCTTTTGTGTCGTGCAATTACTAGTGTTCTATAACCATCCACTGACGAAAGTGACCGGTGGTGCAAAACAGATGACTGTGCCACTTTGAACTTTTATCGTCAAAAGCATTATTAGATTTTAATGTTATTATTCCATGAAAGGGGATCATGATTATTTTATCATGGGTTAGATGTTTGATGATCATCGCTGGTTGCTGACCCAGTCTGCAGAGAATGCAATGAATAATGGATAGGGTGGAAAGTTAATTTTATGCATCGGGTCTGTTTTTGCTCATGCAAAGCTGTGCATTTCCGATAAGACTTTCGTAATTGAAATTATTCAGTTGGAAATATTCTTTTTCTGTTGTAAATTAAATGCATGTTTTTTGAGTTTCTAGTTCGTGAGTTAGTAAAATTTTTAATTTTGTTCTAAATATAATTGTATGTAATTAATGAAAAGAAATTTACAGTTGTTTCGTTATGTTGTTGAATAATAACGAAGTAAAACATGTTGGATTGATTGAGTTCATTATAATAATGCATCAAAACTTTTAATTTGATTTTAAGCTTTAAAAAATAGTAAAAATTACTTATTTTAACTTTCGTTTTTCACTTTTTAATGTATTTATTTCCATTTATTCTCAATGATGATCGTAATTACATGTTCCTTATCGAAATTTAATTCTTATTTTAAAAATTCATAACTTTAAAAACATTAGAGATTTTAATACAATTAACTATTTTTATTTAGAATTAAATAAACTTTTTTTAAACATTTTTCACTTTCACTTTTTATTGCAAAAATTCTTTATTATTTTTAAACATTGTCTAATTGATGATAGTTTAATATAAATCTTGTTTATATTGTTTCATACATGTATGAATATTTTGTGTATTGAATGATTTTTCTGTCAGATAACATCACATAATTTTGAAATTCTACGAATTTTTCCCAGTTTTCACGAAAATTGTGTTATGATTTTATGAGTGTAGTCGATTATTTCCATGGACCGCGAAAAAAAGCTATAAAATAAATATGAAGAAAAGACTATAAATTTTATTTTTATTTATTTTTGCTATAATTCATCGAAAAACATCAGAAGTTGAAAAAAAAAATTCTTTTTCTCAAAGTATTTTGTTTTGTTTACGAATCTCATTTCCTATTAACAATCAAAGAATGTTTACAATGCTTTGGTTGACTTACTGAAGCAGCTTTTTACCATTTCAATTATAGAAATTTTTAAATATGGAAACAAAACAAAAATAAGTACTTAATTGGAAAGTAATCTTGAGAGATGATGAAACGAATTTCTTAAATCTGAGCTCCATACTCACTATGCTCCCTTTAGATGCATATTATCAGACAATTTTTATACAAAGAAATTAAGACAAAAAGCAGAACGTAATTTCATTCTTAAGTGTTCACGGAATTTTTTGAAAATATTTTGATTGCAAAATCACATAAAGGTAAATTATGCTTAAGATTTTAAGTTTTTCCTTAGTTAAAAATATACCACTGTCGATTCTATAAAATGAACTGTATTATTTTTGTTTGCATTATATTTTCATCATGTTAATAAAGTTTGAAGTATAAGTAATTATGCTGCACAAATTCTTATACTTATTATCTGCACTAAAAATCACAATAGTTGATTTTTTGACTCTGTTTTAAAATCTTTGAAATTTTGTCTGAGAAGGTTGGAAAATGTGATATAGAAAATGAATTTTTCCTTTCTGGTATGTTAAGATTACTTTATTTTCCAAAGACCTCATTGTTTTTTGAAGATGATACATTTTATCGCTTGTGTTAATACAATTATATATGAAGATACATTTTATCGCTTGTGTTAATACAATTATATGTATAAATTACAGAAAACCTTAATGGGAACAAGTTATGTTAAAATATTTAAATGTTTAGAAAAAAAATTTGCTAACACAAATGTCATTTTTGATGTAATTTAAATAAATTTATATTATTTTTATTTAAATTTATAATTTACATTGGTAAAATTCTAGAAGAGCCCACACCTTTGGCGACAAACTGAAAAAAAGTGATAAACCAGAACGAAATTCCAGAACTAGATTGGTATACCATATCTAGTGTATTAAAAAAGGGTTATCAAGATTGGCACAAGCCACAGTTATCGCCAACCGAAATCATTCGCGCCAAGAGTGTGGGCTCTGCTAGGATCCAACTTTTACATTTTTAATTTCATATTTAAGTATCTATGTTATATATTTCTTATCTACATTTAAACGTAGTAATTCATATCATCGATAAACGTAGTAATACATTTTTCTGATTAAAAAGTTAATTTTATCTGTCACAAATAAGACTAGCCAAAAATGAACAAAATAAAATTGCGAAACCAGTTTGAGATTTTTATTAATGTCTACCAACTTAGATAAACAACGTTTTTCTCAGAAATAATTGAAATAATAAAAGTTTAGCATGCTTCATAATTTCTTGATAATTCTAATACTTTTCGAAATTCTATTTCTTGTAGTAAAACTTTATTTTCGAACTGTTTCCTGTATTATATTTATCAAAAAAAGATTTTATATCCGTTTTCGTAATCATGATTCTTCCAGCAGCCGATGCAGAATGAATAAGAAATTAATTAGTGAAATGAATTCATGGAATGAAGATTGATTATAAGGCATGTTAGTATGTTCCATCTTTCGTAAGCTTATTTATATAGGTGCAAAGTAAAAGATTGAAATTAATATCCGTTTCCTGTTTTTTAAAAGTTTTTTTTTTTCAATTTATTGACTGAGCTTTCCAATAAGGTGTTTGAATGTTTGAGAATTTTCATCATTTCCTTTTCTTAATAACAATGTCTATATACTTATTTTCAGAAAAAAGAATTTCTATTAAGTTTGTAAAAGGATATTTTTTCACTTATCGATACTAGTTTTTTTTATATATATAAGAAAGTAATATATCATTTTTATTTTATTTAAAAATAAATAAATAAAAATTAAAAAAGTTTTTTTGAAGCGTGATAACAATGAACTTACTGGCATTTGCCTACTAGAATTTCATTGGAACATATTTCATTTTTGATGAAATTGTTTGACTCGGTATTTTAATTTATTTTAATAATAACAAGAGAAAATCTATTTGAGAAGATATTAAATTTCTAGATGTTTGTGGTGTATGAGTGAGAGAGAGTTATTTACTTTTGAAATTTTATTGACAAATTTATTTACACTAGTAAGTGTATGTTTGTAACACGAAATCAACTTTTTTATTTACTGCTAAAATTATTGCATTGATAATACTTCCAGTTTTATCTTTATTCGTAACAACTTAGTGGCTTTGCAAATTGTTTGAACAAATTTGGCTATAAATGAAGCATCGAAGCTTTTTCAAAACCAAATTGACTTGGGTTCTGGTTTCAGTTAAACAATTCGTTGATTTGATTTCTATATTAGGCGAATATGTTTATATGGTTTTAAATTAGTTTTAAATTTTAGGTCCGTGTATCATATTTTATCTGTCGTAAGAATCATATTATCTGCGAAAAGAGAACTTATAATGACAAACTAAATCTGTATTATTAAATTGACTTCAAATTACTTGGAAAAAAGATCATTCGTAAAATGGAGTGCTATACACATATCATAAATTAAAACGTTTTGGAACAAAACAAATGTGATTTATTCATTAAACCTATGTATTAAAGAAATGAGAAAGAACAAAAGAGATGTTGTTATGTATGGTGCCAGGCATACAATTCATGATATAGCACCCTGGAGTACTTACACTACATATGCCCGTACAATAACTGAACGACTTTGTTAGTATGATGGTTAATACATCATATGTCTCCCATAACGAGAAATTATAGCCCGTAGAACGCCGAGGCATGCTGAGGATCACATTATCGAACTGCACTTGGGGCAGAAAACTTCACTCAGCAAGCAATACTCTCCGAAGATCCGTTCGGAGGTTGGAGGTGGTTGACGAGTTGCGATTTAAGCATGCCTCACACATCGGATTCAAGTTCCAAAGAGAATTCTGGTCATCCCATACAGGAGATATCATCTTCCAACTGAAACCAGTCGTTGATGATATTCAAACGGTGAGGACGGGTGTTAGCAGCCATAAATACAAATTCATCGCCCACGTCACCCCTGAACCAATTGACATGTTGTTCCAGAATGATGTTACGTTAAATTTGGTCTGCCATGGTTCCGATTTGAACATGGAGATAAGTTCTGGAGCTCAGGATAATGCTTTCCCAAGCAAGCAATCCTGCACCATCATAACGTTGGTGTTCCTTGTTGTTTTAGTAGTAGTTGGTACCTGGTGTGTTCTTCATATGAACGTCCGACGTGAATCGGAGTTCAAGCTAAATTTCGACTCGTCGAAAAACATAACACAAGCCTACTGTGACAATTCTCACATGTCTTGTTCTCTACTCAAGTTAACCGCTGTCGAAAGTGAGTTATTGTGAGTGGAACACATCAAACAAAACACTGAGCTTAAGACCATGCTGTCCTAAACATCTATACTTTGTTTGCCTTGGAACGGTCGTATCCGTCGCTGACATAACGCATACTGGTCTTCATTCGCCGTTGTCAATCGGAGGCGATTTTTATTGTAAGATCTATTGGTATTTCTATCATCTTGGAATCATTGCCACTGCCTTAAGATGACACTTCGGGCAATTCCGAGTTCCTCGTCTACTGCCAGCTGCGCACGCCCGTATTCCAGGCATCCGATAGTTTTACCATGTAAAACATCATCCACATGTGTTTTCTTTGCCACAACCTATGTTGTCGTCGCATTGAATGTCGTACGAACCAGTTGTGAAAACGTTTTCTTCTTTTCACTGATCTTTATATATCCCTTTCTGACGCTGTCGTCAGTGTGGCGTACTTTTGGCGCCTTCAGGTGCCTTCCTGAATTTTTATATTTTGCTTGATCATTCATATGTGTGATATTTCTACAAGTAGCGTTTCCCCTTTCGCGTTAAATTTTCGTGTGCTTCTGGATTATCCTTAATTTACGGACAAGTGTGTAATCATTCATTCTAACTGAAGTAAATCTGACCATTAAAATAAAAAATGCCCTAATTTTAATTATTAGCTAGTTACATTTGGATGACTTGTTTGTAAAATATGTATTATTAAACGTGTGTGTGAATTATTTTTAAATTGTGTGATCTTTCCTTATATGAATATAAAACTAATTGGCAATGCAACTAATAATCTTTGATTTTTTTCAGTACACTTTTTTTATTAACTCACTTTTCATAATATGTTTTGTTCCTTTTTTTAAAGTCTTATTTTTTTTGTTGGCTGCTGAATAATTCGGACTTTCGGTTCATCAATTTGTAGATTCGATTGACACTTCGAAAGTTGATATTTATTCGAACCCAATTTTAAATCATTGGTAACAGTCGAATTCATTCTTTTATGAGAAAGGTGACCTTAGGGGGACAAAAAACTGTCAGTTGCTTAATTCTGAATTCGATGCGGTATCTTGTCTTGTAAAATCCTGGTTAATGACACTCGGCTTGTAAACTTGATGTCCTTAAACGTCTCATGTTGGCTCCATTGCTTTAATTCTTTTTATGATATAAGTCTAGGGTTACTTAAATATTCCCTATTTCTTTCGTTATTATAGCGAATTGTTAAATGATAAAATGCTCTCAGTTTGAGTTTTGGATTTAAAAAAAATTTAACACAGCATGTAAAATCGATAAATTGAAAGTTAAGCAATACTGTTTGATGAAGTGGTAAGAAAAAATACAAAGTTCTTTGAAGATGTGTCGATTAAAATTCGTTGATGTTTTTAAATGCATTTTATATTTCAATTTATTGTGTACCGGAACAAGGAAGGATGAATTCACACGTGTTCATTCAATTATTTATACATTCCTCACAACAAATAACTAATATTATAGAAATTTATTCATTTTAATTATTTAATATTTGCCGATTAATGGGTATTTTTAAGGAAAGTATTATTATATTAATTTATATATAAAACAAAAAAAAATGAGTTCAATATGAATTCTCTACCATCTGTTTATATGATATAAAATTAATTCATAATGTACAAATAATGTTTTTTTAACTATAGTTTTCATTATTTTAAGTCACTTTTTTCTTTAGAATAGGTTTTCTCTTTAAAAGCTTGTTTAGTGAGCGTTTAAAAGATTTCATTATTATTTCACAGTTCAAGAGAATGGTATTTAAAAACAATAAGGTAGAGAGGAATATATATAAGAATAGTTTATGAATTCTGTAGTGTGCGAAATCGACATATTTATGTCAATAATATATATATTTATATTTTTTTGGTAAAAATGGATGTTCTTAAACAAATAGCTGAATCAGGTACATAATACTGAAAGACAATCAATATTAAGGTGAATGTAATCCCATTGTTTTAATTGTTTACTGTTAAAGTAAAATGGAAAATACTCATAGTGTTTATGTAATTCATAGCTGTGTCATTTCGAAAATACAAATTGTTCCATTTTTTTTTTTCTCTAGAATTTTTTCGTTATTTTAATGTTCTTAATTCAATGACCAAATGTAAATTTAAAAGTAATATCGATGTAACTGTTGTAATTATGATAATAAATCGTAAATGTTAAAGCGAATATATATATAACTTGGATTGCACGTAATTTTAAAACAGTGTCTTATTTTGTAGATTTGTAAATACATTTAAACTGGTACTTTTTGTCTTTAGCATACTAAAAAAGCATTAAAATATTAAACTTTCTCAGCTACGTAATTGTTGGTTTAATCGAAGAATATCAAGAGATCCACCATTTTGGCAGCCGGTCTATTATGGGTGTAAAAAATATGTATAATATGTGTTTCATTTATACAAAGGAAAGTGAAAGAAGTGATTACATTCCCAATTCGTCACGGATAAAAATGTATCATTTGGAGATTAAATTATTTATTCTATAATTTGGGAACTCACTAAATAGATTATAAGAAATCTAGTGATAAAATATGAAATTATTTTTTCTCTGAAAGCTTTTCACCATTTTTTTATAAGTTTTTCTTAATTTCTGAAATTTAGAAATGTTGCTTCCGGCCAAATTAAAACGAAACTTCTCAAACATTGTAGCTGGCCAAGTGAAGCATAATAATTTGTCGATATTTGTCTAATGGGAGAGAGAAAAAGAAAATCTTCCCAATTTTGATGGAATAATTACGAATTAAGTTAATGGTAGAAAGTAAAAAAGTCATTTTTACTCAATACACGAGCGGAAAGCTTTTAGTGCTCTTAGCCAAGCGTACTCAAGCCTATCTATGGTTAGTTTTTCCATTTCTGTGGATATCCGTTTTGTGCTATCTGAGCATAAACTGCTGTTGAACTTAGGCTTAATGTTGACAAATTACTGGTGCGTCTCCGCGGAGCGTGTGACATTGTGCTTCGAAATTTTTTAACACGATGGCTTTTATAAACTTTGCTGAGAATTTTCAGTTGCGGAGTGTCACATCTGCCGAGAGAGGACAAGTTAGTGGGAAAGTTGTCTCTTTTCCACTTCCCATAATTTTGAACACTAATCAGCTGGCGGTTATTTCTGTATTGCTTGGATTTTCAACAGTTACAGAAATCACGGAAGGTTATGCATACAGCTAAATGTTTACAGTGGAAAGAATTTAAGCTTCAGAACAATAAAAAAAAAGTCCAAATAATTAATGTTTGTTAATAGATATTGCATAATTTTCAGAATTTATAATTATTTGAAATATTCCTTCGATGCTGTCTCTGAAATAGACATCATGAGAAGTAATTCATTATCAAGGTCATTTGAAATATAATATGAATGTTCATATTTGTGAATAGGTTTTGGTTAATAGCTGTTGTTACTTATCTCAGGTTGTCTAGCTAGGCTAGACAACCCCCATAAAACCAAAAATATCTAAAATGTCTGAAAAATAAGATGGGCCCCAAAGGACATCGTTGTTTTTCAAATTTAAGCATGTTAAGATGTGTCCAGGGGAGGCTATATTGATGGAGCACCAAGGACAGTCCGGAAATGTCCTTTGCCCCTGCTGAAAGGTTATTCCTCTCGTGTGCCCACTCAGATAGCGGGAAAAAGCAGTTTGATAAGATTTTTGTCTAAGTTTGAAGGTCTCACCCGGTCTTATAGCGAAGTACCGTGGCTGGTTGGGAGGAATTTTCATAAGCTTATGCAATTCAGTTTTTGCCAGGGAAGAAATCTCATTAGATGTGAGCTCTCCACTTGGGTTTACTTCCTCCTCTGACGCCGATCTATCCAGGAAATCCGCTCTTTCATTCCCCTCTACTCCCACGTGTGAAGGGATCCATTGGAAATGCACTTTGTGTTCGGGTGATAGTCTCTCAAGAAGATTTAGTATGCCCAGGCTAGTTTGATCTTCAACAATGCTCCAATTTAAAAGATGCTGGTAGGGCATTCGACTGGTTAATAGCCTAATTGTACATACTGGATTTAGGGTAATGTTTTTTCATACCAATGTACGCTTTTAAATGTAATTATCTTTTTCAGTACTTAATTTTTTTATCGACGTTAAGCTCAACTAATAGGTACTAATCTAAATTGCTTGTAAACAAAATAGTACCTTTGCTTTAGTCTCTCTCTTTACTGAAACTTTGTATTTCTTTGAATGTATTTCTTTGAACTTCGAATTAATTAAATTATGTACTAATTGAAATCTTTTATGTTTCATTGGATTTCTCATATATTGATTGTGCATGTATTAAATGAATTACATTGTTTTATATTCTACTTAAAAAAAATAAATCTTGATCGGAACAAAACACGTGTGACTGAAAAGTGCTCTTTTCTCATAGCAGACATTTCTTCTACAATTTTGCAATAATTCTTAAAATCCATCACTCTTAGTAATTTGAGTATTTTTTTGTCATAAATACGTACTTCTTCATCGCAAATGGAGTCATTTAAACATTTGTTGGAATTGTCGAAATCATAAATGAAAGCTACTTACAAGCACCACATTTCATCTATATTATACTAACAAGGAATTACGAAAATTCTGAATTGCTTAATGCAGCTTCTAATTGTATTCTTAACTAACCAATATATTTGTTTGGCAAAAAGTTTTTCTATAATTTTTTTATTTTTAACATGCTATCATGTGTTCGCTTAGCTGATACTTTTGAATGGGAAGCTATGAAACTCTATTTACATATTGCGGATATATATCGATGTTTTGATACCGTTTTAAAAATATAATTTGGGGTTGGAAAAATCCATGTTTCACTGAAATGACAATATAATTTTTTTCAAATTAAAAATGTATGTGGTTATGTTTATTGTTCTGTATTTCAAAACGTCATGAAACTTTTTTATTGCCAAATTAAAACACTGAACACGTATAGATATATTAAAAATTTTCCAAACACCCTCAATTAAAATAAATTACGTCGTGAATCTTCGAGTAGAGTGTTGGGGGAATAAATGGTTCAGCCTGTGGTCAGTTGTTAAGCGACTGTTTCTAACTCCAGCTTCCGTCTTTCTGAATACTTACTTTCTTTGTTATTTTTATTATATTTACAGTTTTATGTTAAATATAAACTGTAAAATGTGCATGTTTTACAGCATTTATATGACTTTTGAATTTTTTCAGTTACAGTGCTTGAGAGAACTTTTATGACTTACACGTTGCCATAATGCAACTGAAACTTCCATTTCAGAAAGGATGGAACTCTCTAATATCACGAAACGTGTGCATTCGATGCGTCTTTTTGAGTTTCCGTGATCTGCTCTTCTAAATTCATTGTTACTTCCTCCTCCATTGTTTTCGATGCATCGCAAATGATAAGTTAGAAAATTTGTTTCACCTCCATCAAACTCGAGCTTTTAATTTAACCTTAGCTCTGATTTCATTCTTTTTTTCCCAATTTCTCTGTACGTTTCTGAAGTTCAATGTCATTTTTTTTTCAAGCCAACATTGTCCACGAAAGGGACTTGCTTCGATCACGCTTCTTTTGTCTTGCGTTAGGGTCATTACATTGAACTTGTGATTATTCTCGGAGCTGATGTTGAATAGACGCTGCCCGCTTCGGAGTGAGTTGGTCGATACAGTTATTTTCGAAGACCTACGGATAAAAACATGGCACGAGTTCACCTTTAGGTATTAGATGTTCTTTAGGTATTAGGTACTTTTCTTTTGGTATTAGATGTTATGAAAAATGTCTAGATAACCTTGTACTGTTAAAATCTGTTATGTTAGGTTATTCATTATCTTAAAAAAAAATGAGTTCAAAAATATAACTAAATGTCATACTTACATCGTTAGATTTGCTTTTATATATATCAAATACTTAAACAAATCTATGTAAAAGTGAAATGTTCAAAAAATAATTATAAGTTCTGGTGAATAAAATTTGCGTTATGATTGTCTGAAAACGAGAAACTTATGTGAATAATATTTTATAGAACAATATTTTTTAAACTAAATTTCTTATTTGCGAGTCAAATTTCTATGAATAAAATAATCTTCAAGGATTTTTTCGACACTGTATATGCGTATTTTATGCACATGTTTAAGAAACAAATTATATAGGCGACTTGGAAGAAAACTCACCGATGTAGAATTTTTTATCGCCAAAAATGCCGCTGTTTTTGACAGAATTAGTTAACGTGAGAGAGAATGCTAGACACATCGCTTCTATAATTCTTTTCAGCTATTGTATTTATTAATATTAATTAGCCTTATTGTTTTTACATACTGCGTTTGAATGTGTCTATAGTTAGTATAAAAAATACAAAATTTATTAAGTTTTTTTTCGCGATATTTCATCTTCCTTTTTTAAAGTCTTTCATTGTTGGTGATGAGACTTGAAAGTTTTCAATTTGCATTTAATAACATTCCCACGAATGTGGTTTTTTAAAACTGAATTGCAGTATTTTTTTCCGTTCTTTTGTAACATCTAACGAAATTCAAAATTAAACAAAAAAAAATTTTTTTTTATGAAGTCATAATTTGTTCTTATACTACACTAAAAAAGCAATTTTATATTTCTGTCAGAAATAATAAAATGTCAAAATTTGTAAATCAGTAATTTAGCCATTGAACTTGAATTTCGTTGGAACTTTAGTAAGGGTACATTTTCTCAATTAATGAATATATGATAATTTCATCTTATTTTAACAATATTTTTACCACGTTTCTGTAACAAATCAATTTTTTTAAAAAAAAATAATTCATTTTATTTTGAGAATATATATATACATATATAGCGAAATATATGCAATGTTCAATACCTAATTTGGATAATTGACAAATTTTTATCCTGTGTAATTATAAATTTATTGTATAGTTTCATTTATAAAATTACAATTAGAAATATGTGTCAGAATCTTAATTGTATAAGTTTATAAATCTTATGTTTAAAGATTCATACTATGTCTAAAATTTTAGCTCTGAAGTGTTCTGTGCCTGAAGAATTTGAATTTTCAAAATCTTCTAAAACGTTTAAAAATAACAGCACTTTAAATTTTATCTTAATTTAAACTAATAAATCTTTTTATCTCTGCGAATTTCTACCTAACGCATTTTATATTAATGGGAATTGATTGCTCTATTTTTTTAAGTAATTGAAGTATCCATATTTATAATGCCTGAGCATAATGATATGCAATTTTTTTTTTTAATTTATCAAATGTATCCTGAAAGACATATTGCTGTTCTTTAAATCCCATGACCATTATCTTTTATTTGTGAAACTGACAGGATTATTTAATTTTCTTTTGAACGAAAATTATGCAATTTATTTTAAATCTTTACACGCTGCAGTTTAACTTAATTTATTACTGAATGATTTAAAACAATATTTTTGAATTTTACAAGTGAAGTATAAAATTTGAATGATGTTATATTCCGAAAGTCCATTTCAAGTCTTCCATTATTAAGATTTTTAATATGTTGGAATGAAATGAAAACGCTTGTGTTTTATCAGTTATGTGCTGATAAAAATTGCATGTTATCATTCAGTGTAGAATGAAATATATAAAGGTTTCTTGTGTTATCTTAGCTGTGAGAAGCTTTGTTTAGAAATTTATTAACACTTACCTTAGAAAAATTATTTTTTAAGTATGTGAATTATGTAATTTTTTTCGTCTTCATACTTCTGAATTGCTGGTGCTGTGTGGCATTTAGTTCAACAATTCGTGCGTCTGTTCAACAGTTCAACAATTCATACTTCACACGTGAATGTTTATTATAGTTACAAATCTTTTAAATCGTGGGTACCGATGGGTTAGCTTTTCTGTGTAAAATGTGATATGAATGATTTAACAGACATAACTAATGGAATCGAATGATTTAACAGACATAACTAATACCGAATAATTTAACAGACATAACTAAATCCTCCATTTTGTGATTATTTTTTTTATTGAAGAATAATTTAAGATCATTCTTAAACAGCTTAAGCTAAAGCTAAACATAATCTCATTTTAACTACAAATCCTAAAATGGTTGCTGCACTCGCTTATAATTCAGTAATTCTTGGGTTGATTTCCATTTCATGGGTGACTGTTGGAATAATATGTGATAAGATGGAATCGATTTTAACCTGTAGGTCACATTGCAAATTAGCTCTCATGTCTAAAACATGACTCATTGAATTATCAAACGAACGCAATTCATATCTCATATGGAATTGAAAGAAATAGTTTAAATTGTAACTGAAGTAACTATATAATGCATATATAAATTTAGGAAGAGTTTTTTTTTTTTTTTTTAGTTTTCTGTGTGTGTGTATTTAAAAAATGTAAATATCTTTTTATTCCATTCTAAATTCATTTAATATGAAAGTAAATTGTAATGTGTTTGTATATCTATTTTTTTTAATTAAAAGTCTGGAATAATTTCATATTCATTATTTTTCTAAACTTCCAATAAAATTAATATTTTAAAAAATTTTCATGTAACATTTTCAAAATAAGTACTTAATATGAGGTAAAATAAATTACTTTTTTTTTTTTTTTTTTTACTCTTATTTGTGTATTTATGTTGCTGTACTACAACATGCAATATACATTATCCTTTCTTTTTAGTATGCCTAAAATTGTTAGTCTTAATGGAATTAGCCCTCGTGATTAGAAGTGACCGTTAAAGGAACAAACTAAATAATTTTGCTATTAACGCGACCATGATTCGAAAATCGAATTATTGATAAACTAATGTCTATGTATTTTCTATTAAAACTTGATACAATTTATCTATTTTTTTTTCTCAATCTTTCTATTACATATGTCCACCTGCCAAACATTATTTTTAATTTTCTGTATTTTTCATTAGTAAGTACATAAATGCAATAATTGTTTATTGTAGAATATTATCAATACTTATCTTAAATTTGGGCAAAGTACTGAAATATTACATATAATTAAGTATTTAAAATTTACTAATAGATGTATCAAATTATTAAGATATCTTTTATATAAAATTGTAAAAATTATATTATATTGTTTTCCTTAAAACCACATATATGATTTTGATAGTTATGTGTAATCCAAATGACCATACATAATTTTGTGGGTAATCGTTTTATACGAATATAAGTATAATAATTAATCTTTCAAAAATTTATTGCCCTTAAAACGACTATATTTACATATTAATTGAAATAATTATTTCATGTTGATCTATTTTCCTCATTAATAGCCTAAATTCTATTTAAGATTCTGTCAATTATTCCATTTTGTTTCCTAGTTGTAATTTCAGAATATGTTCCATCTTTTTAACACCTTTTTCTTTTCTTCGTGGAATCAGAATGCAACTTCGCGAGTGCTCTTTGCTCCATTTGGCCTTGCTGTTCCACCTACAAGATAATAAAGATAGTTTCCGTTTGGTGGTTCTGTGCTGTAGTAATTGATGTCACTTTCACCACTTCGTGAAGGATAATTTGTCGCAGTCCTGACCTGGTATCGGAACAGTGTTGTAAAATTTTGTGTGATCGTTGTTGCGTGGAGCACGAACCATTTCTTTTCCTCGTCTATTGCCCACGCACAATTCTTAATGAGTAATATTTCATTCCGTTAAATTTTCCGTTAGTGAATGAGTGGAATACTGTACAATTAAGTTTACGTCGTTAATTTCATTTAAATTGCGTGTGCGTTTTTCTTGGAATTCTGAAAACGATTGTTCAAAAAATTCTAAATTTCCAAAATGGTTAAGAAAGGTGGCAACAGAATATTTGAGATATCTTGTTAATAGATGTTAAATCCTTTGTATTAGTTTTTTAAATTTAACTTTATTTGCAACATTTATTCTATCGCTGACTATGATTTTATTCAGAGATTCATATGAAAGGTCGCTTTTTATGATTAGAATTTGTAAAAATGAAATGAACTATTAATTATATTTGTAGTGTAAGTTTTTATATTCTGTTCTCTGTGTTAATGGAGGATGGATTTTTAAGAAATATGATATTTTTAAATTTTAAAAAATCTATTTTGTTCACTCAAAAATTAAAAGACACGATGCATTATACTTTTATGAGTTTTCATTGATATTCCCTTGATTAATTGCAAGAATATTGAACATTTTTTCGTATAAAATTTGAAAACATTAACTTTTTTGATCAAAACATATTTCCATTTTTTTACAAGGTGTATAATTTTTTACAAAGTAAATCAAAATTGCAAGGTATATATATCACTTAGGTCGTGGAAACACGTAAATTAAATGATAGATTTTTATTTTGTGTGTGTGCGTATATTTTAGGCTTAAATGTGGAAGCATTAATTTGTTAGCATTACAAAAAGTACTATTTGTCCATCTTTTCATTAAGTAAATATTAATAAAACGAATGTGTTTTTTTTACCTGCTATTTTACCATCATTTTCTCTATCTAGAAGCTTTAAACCATTTTATTTAAAATTTTTTGTATTTAATTTTAAAAGCAAGTCATTGAAGTAAGTTTTATAACTAGATATTTACTCTCCTTTAAATAAAATAAATTTCTACATTTAGCGTTAATCGGTGCATATACATGATATTTTTTTATTCTTTAATTCACAATACGACGAAAAAAAATTTTTTTATTCATTTATGAAAGAACAAAGGATATATTTTATCAGAAATACCGATTGTTTTTATTCCTTTTAATTTTTCAAAATCTTGAAAAGAATGATTGTTAATACATACCCTATAAAAAATTCTTTTAACAAATGTTTTTTTCCGTGTATAATTTTTTACTAATTTTTTTTTTCTGTGTCGAATATTGTTCATAATATTAAAATATTTGATATTTCCGATTTTCTTCCATGCGAAGAAATTGGAAAAGAATTCATAAGACACACACACACATAAAAATAACTTCATTTCTAGTGTTCATGTTTTTAGTCATTTTTAAGGGGAATGTTGAGAGGGAAACGTTGCTTCCTTTTAAACTTCGTGAATATTTTTTTTTAGTTCCGTGAACAGTCAAATTTATTTAGAGAGAAGGAAAAAGTGTTCTTTTCCCATATTTTGCACTCATTTATTTATATTAGATCGTACCAATTAACTCAAGAAGGAAGTTATCATAACTCAAGAAGTTAATTATTACTTTCTTGCTGCATCATCTTTCGTGGAAATGAAAGCTAAGATTTTACATTTTATATGTAATAAACTCAAATGTCTAAATATGTCTTCTTTTAAGAATTTTTTTTTTTTCGGGTTGCATTTTCTGATTTCTTTTATTTCCATTTTTTTCTTTAATCAGTTTTGTCGCTTACAGCAAAATGGGAGTTTGATGATTCACAAAACCTGAATAGTTTCCCGGTTTTAAATTTCGAAACATCGAAAGTGTACTCATGTAATTCAACATAAAATTTTCCATTTTTGACAAAATTTTATAAAACAGTTCTCATAGTCATAAATTTTGTAAAAGAATTCTTGAACAGAAGATACTGAGATGGGTTCAATTTTTAGGCATGTTTCAAATGCAGATGTAATCTGCAGATTCTTAACTTCTTTTAATAACAAACAATATTAATGCGTAATGTTTTTGAAGTTTTATTTTTCAAAAAGAATAGATATAAATTTTTAAAAATCTACGATTGTGCATAGAAACGAATTTGAAACATCAATTTGAGAGGACATACCTTGGAAATGATGTCTCCTATTGGCTGATTAATCTCTGCCTGTTCATTCATGATATTCAAAATCGTGACTTGCAGCTGCTACTTATACGTCATCAATTTGGCCAAGTGGCCTTAACTCGATTGATTAATATTCATTCTTGGGCATCTGCTCAAACAAGATAGATTTTCCTATCAAATGCTTTGGTCATAAATCGACCCTCGATTTCGTGATGTGTTTCAGTAGATTCATGAAGACGCTTTTGATATAAATTTTATCCACACGATCTTATCTTCTGTCTAAATTATTATATGTTTTCCTTCCATTTTTCTTTATGGCTGTGTTATTAAATTTTTATTCAGGTTAACTGTGTTTAAGCATTAATCTTCCTGTATATTTTTTTGGAAAATACAAGAGTAATTTATGTTATTGAATTTCTACATATCAGAAAATAATTTAATAAACCACTTTAACTTTTTAAATCTGGAAATTTTTCAGTTGTATTCCCCAATTCAACAATTTTCATATTTGAAAGTTTTGAATCTTATTTATACCGAAAGGATCTTATTTATATCGAATCTTACTTATACCGAATCCATATTTATACCGAAAGGGAAATATCATGAATCTTATGAAATGCTTCCAGCGCATTTGATTTTTTTGCATTGATAATTTCACAGTATGCTTTAAAAATGTTCGTGGAGTGAAATGGCAAATAAAAAACAGACATACATTGAATACCATGATTGGGCTATGAAAGGTGAACAAGAATTCCTTTTGATTTTGTGTTACAAAAAACCACTTGTAATTTAATTACAAAAATGCAAATTTTATTTAATTAGACTAAATGCTTTTCATGGGTTTTACTAAGTTAAACACAGTGGCACGACAGCCAACATGGAAGACCTAGGTATATAGTGCCTAGATCATGAAGAACGCCTGTTATCATGATCGAGGCCCTGGTGCGTGGCATTTGTCTCCGTTATGTGGTCAGCCTAACCTGAAACCCTCATTGTTCAATTATCAAGCATGCTTTGTACTCAGTTTTATCGTCCCATTAAAGGGGTAAATAAGACTGAGTCGACCTCGCCAAACCCGAGGATCAAATCCCGAACTTGTGCCTTGGGGGAGTGGGCAGCGCTACCAATACGCCACTGGGATTCAAAATGAAACTATTTTCATGGTTTTTATTTATAATTTAAATTTGAAACATATTATAAAATTGTTTCAAATAAGTGTCAAATATACATGAAAAAATTATATGTAAGGAAAATGGACAAAAAATTTTGTCATTGAATGTTATAAAATTTTGTCGTTGATTTTTTTTAGCTTATTTTTTAGAGCATGTAAACCTAGTAAATTTGTTACTCTTCTCTTGCAAAATGTCGATAGAAGCATTGTCTTTATTACAGATTTATTAAATAAAAAAGTTCTACTTTTATATCAAGAATAAAACCAATTCTTATATTGCCGTTTTATGCTTACAATATGCCAGATAACGATGACGAACATTTTTCAATAAGCATTTTCTACAAAAAATAAAATTAAAACATTTTCATGATTAAATTAATAAATTTTTTGTATCAAATTTCAACTGCCGCTAACTTGGGGAGGGTTTATAAACGAGTATATATATATATATATTTTTTTTTTCTTTAATGTGTACTTATTGTAGATTCTTTATATTATTTCATTACCTCATTGTTTACTTAGCAACATATTAATATTTCTTATTTAAGAATACATTTATTTTGCATACCAATAAATTTGCATCATCCACAGCTGCGAGGGTTGACTTCATGCTCAATTTATTATCTTATGTTTCAATGAAAAGTAATTATTTCATTTTTGTGTTGAAAACTTGTGTAAATTTATCATGTAAGCATTTCGCATTGCAATTCAAATATCATTGTTGCATAAGAAGATCATATTGTTTAGGTATATCGTAAGTTTTTGTGTGGTTATAATTTATATATATGGAATTAATGTGCTGAAGCATGTACTAATATCTTTTTTTTTTCCTCGACTTGACTTTACATGATTTTATGTCGTCTTTGAATTTTTTGTTTCATGCAGAAATTTTAGTAATTAGATTAATGTTTTCTGTAGTTGTATACAAATTCTGCCAACAAGTATTTGTCTTTTTTCCCCCTCAAAAAAAAAAAAAAAAAAAAATCGTTTTGTTGCAGTTTTGAATTGGGAATAGATTTTGTTTATTTTTTACTAGTCTCTCTTTTATTCCTATTTCACTCGAAGCATTTTTAAAGCTTCTTGAATAGTTTTTCGGTTCTTATTTGTTTTTTTTTTTATTTTTTGAATACTTAATGAGAATTAATACTCGTGGAAATATACTTCCCACCAACTTCATTAAATTTTAAATAAGATTAGAAAATCTGCTTTCCCACCTGTATGTACTGCCACCTGATAACTTTAGAAAATATAAAAGGAAAAAAAAAAACAAACAAACAATAAAATGCTTTGTTTACAGATGTGAGTAGCAGTAATTGATAGAGTGGGGTCAAAAAAGAAGATACTATTGAAAGTAATTTTCTCTTACATATTGCACTTTCGTTCATTTTATCATTTCTCATTGAGATTACTTGCAAGTATTTACATAATTTATTCAGTTTATTTATGAATAAGGAGTAAGTTTATTGCTTATTTCTGTACAGTAGATAAAAGTTTATATTATATTTGACAATTTTGCATACTTCAGTTGAAATTTTCTTTTGTAAATTTCAATATTTTATAAATATTATATAATGCTACAGAAAAAGAAATGCAAAACATTGTATAATCCTCAGTGAGCAGTGGTAAACATATTTCCCACCAAAACTGTTTTTAAAAATGAAATTAATTTTAGGTAATAAATGAATTCTTTTTTATAAATCAATCTTAAAATTATTTTTGCATAATATTGTTAGGAAAACAAAAATGGCATATAAATTGTTAAATAGCTTCTACATTTAACAAGTTTGCAATATTATTGCAAATGTATTGTATGTAAAGTGTATTTTAATTCATTCTGATATTTATTCATTGTTTTCCCTACACATTCTTGTTGTACAGTAGTCTTATTCTGATCCCTCAGGATAAGTTTAATCTGGACAAATAAAGCCATAAATAGTAAATTTTCAAAGCCCGGTGACTTAGTGGCAGCGTTTTGCATTCCCAAGGCACAAGTCCGAGGTCCGATCCTCAGGCTGGGTAAGGTCGACCCAGCCTTTCATCTCTTCATTGGGTCGATAAACTAAGTACCAAGCGCGCTTGGAACTAAACACTGGGGGTATTACGTTAGACTGACCACCTAACTGGGGCATATACTTCGCACCCCAGGGCCCTCGTCATGAAAGCATTTATGATACTGTAAGCCTTGGTCCACATCGGCTGCCATGTCACGGAGTTAAGTTTAGTTTAGTATATAGTAAATTTCATTCAATAATAAGCATCAAAAAAACTATGAATGTTTCAAGTTTTGTTGACGAACGATTATAGAGAATTTTGTTACTTTGTTATGGGAAATTAGCCTAAACGCTTAATCGTACATATTTAATCGTGAGCGTATCTAAAGAGAAACTGTTTTATATAAAAAATCAGTTAGAATGTGTGTTAGTCTGTCAGTTGCTAAGAATTTTTGGGAGTGGCAGCATTGAACCACAGCAATATTGGTGTTAATGTTTGATAGCTAGAAGTAAAAAATGTACTTCTCAACAGTTATGTAAGTGCAGTGGTTTCTCCTTTTTCCCAGCGGACATTTTCGAACAGCGACCAGCAATGAATCCTTTTGAAAGAACCATAAAACGAATGTATATTTCTTTTCACAAAATTTGCTGAGCTGTGGGTTTAGTTTTTTTTTTTTTTTCATTAAGGTATTTCATTAATTAGTTGTAGATCCTTTTGTACTAAATTTTACGGATTTTTAAATTTTCTTTCACTAATAAAAATACGCTGATTATGAATTAATTTCAAAATTTCTTCAGAATAAAAATCTGATATTTTCTGTTATTTTTATTTAACTATTCCACATTATATTATCACCTTTAAAAAAACAAATTATATAAAAAATGTTTTAAAAAAATGAATTTGAATATACTTGGCATATATATATATATATATATATATATATATATATATATATATATATTTTGGGCTCCTTAAATCTTTGAAATCTATGCGTATGTTTGACATATTTTTTGAAAAAAAAAAAAAAAAAAAAAAAACTTTTATTGTACTTTTTTTAAATATGTATGACTTCTGTTAATTTGATAAATATTGTAATTTCTGAATAAATTATTCAAAACAGTTTGTTTTCCTATATTTTATTATGAATAACTCACTTTTCAAAATTTATTATCAGTACTTCATTTCAGCTTTAATGTATTGGAAAAGAGTATAAATGCATTGCAACTCGTATGCCATAATGAATTGCTTAGGCCAAATGCTGATTGGAATAGGTCAATTCACTTAGAGACCCATTGACCTCGAGCAAATGACCTTATTTAATTTATTCATATTTCATCGCCATCGTTATCACCCAAATAATGATGTTGCGTTTGTATTCTCTATTGTAATTTTTGTGACGTCAGTCATAATTGTTCAGGAATTGTAATGGAGTCCTTGTTAATTTTTGTTTGACAGTTCCGTAATAAATGATGTTTAGGTATAAAGCTGAAGGACTCAGGAAGTCACTGGGCTATGTGGTCATTCTTTCCTTTCTAAAAATAAAATTCTGCTCAGTAATTATTTGGTTCTGTTTAGGTCATTTTTATAAGTTTAGTTTTCACTAATATTTGTAGTTTTTCTAATATTTTAATTAATTTTTTGTAATTTTTTGAAAGTTTAAATGATGATAATGGATAAGTAGGAGTAAAATATTGATGTAGAAGGAAAAAAAAATATTTTTAACTTTTTTTTCTGAAACATCGCTAGTTTATTACTCTTTTTGCTAAGACATTAATTAGAATCAGAATTTAGCCTTCGAATGTGTGTGTTTGGAGAATGATGAAAAATTATTCAAAACGTGAAAATCAGAAAGTGAAGTATTCGAGAAATGGGCTGGATTAAAAACTAAATTTATTAGGCAAATGTTTTTCTTTCCCTTGTTTATGAATGAAAATAAATTAAGTTCGTGATATTGTGGATCATCATTTAAAATAAAATGCAATATCTTATTTAATGCTGTCGAATTCAAGTTATCGGTTTGCTGAGATGTACATTTCAACGCATCGTTGTTTAAAAATATTATTTAAAAAAAGAATTTTTTTTCGGATTGTGTTTCACTTTCTGGTTTTCACGTATTAAATTAAATGTGAATAATAATAATGAATGAATGAATGCATATGTAAGATTCAGTGATAAATCATAAGTAATTGTAAAAACAAAAAATAAATAAAATAAAAAAAAAGTGGGTACACAATAATCTGCAAAGTTTTGCTTTGACAATGTTCAGATAAAAATATATTCAGATATACATTTTTTCTTTATTTAAAACAAGAAAACGTAGCTATTTTTAATATCCTTGATTTCTTGTTCCTTTATATATGATCCGATTTCATATCCGTTATAAATAATTATAAATGAATTATATTGTTCATCCAATTTTTCAATACATGTCTAAAGTTAAATTTGCCTTATTTGTAAAATTCGACTTGAATATTCATTGCGTGTGTATCATAATCATAATGATCGTATCGGAAGTATTTATAGATTATTGATATCGAGTGAGGAATTAAGTGATTAACGCTTTAGCCTTCGGTCCACATGTTCATAAGTTCGGTTTCACTTCGACGGAGATATTTTTGGTTCCGAATTTGCTTTAAAGCCATGATTTCAGGTTGAATTCATTCTCATGAAAAATGAGATCGTATACCGACCGATAAGCAAACCACACTAATCTTTTGTTGTCATTTCGGAATAGAAGGCCCATCAACATTTTGTTCAAATTTATTAGCATATAAAATATTTTTTTTATGGTGGGGAAACAGTAGAGCGATTGCACTTGAAATGCTCTTATTTTAAGAAGTTTGTTAGCTTCATGAATATTTCGACTGGAAATGCGCTACTATTTTTTGAAATAGAATCCATGCATTTTTTTTTTTATTCAAAAACAAATGTTTTTGC
Organism: Latrodectus elegans; assembly: GCA_030067965.1. Taxonomy (NCBI): domain Eukaryota; kingdom Metazoa; phylum Arthropoda; class Arachnida; order Araneae; family Theridiidae; genus Latrodectus; species Latrodectus elegans. The sequence continues at coordinate 90,112,496 of CM057822.1, read as the reverse complement.
AAAAAACTTAATTCGTTTTTTTTTCTTTTCTTTTAACAAACCGAGCAGTTTTTATTTGTTGTTTAACGATGTAATTCTCATGAGAGCTAATGACTTTCTGTAGAGAAAAGCTAATGACTTTTGTTTACTATACTTAGGAATTCCGACATCTTTTTTTTCTTTATTTTTGAAAATCAAATTGTTTTGCTTATGCTATAAAAAGTTTATATTTGATGGTTTATACTTTTAAGAAGATACTTTAATGATGCTAGTACTTCACTGGAACTTTTTGTATCCATTAAAAAAAATTTTCCCATCGATGAAAGGAAAGTTAAGTCTCCGCATTTTTGTTAACACTAGATATACGCTACTGATAGTTTATTTTGTTATAATATTTTGATAGCATACAATTGTCTTCTTTTTCTTATATTCAACTTGAAATTAAAGAGTAAATTTCACCTATGCTGTTTAATGATAAAATTTGCTTTTTGCTTCACTTGTTCAAGTTTACGGAGATGAATTAAATGTTTAAATTTTACTTCCGTGCTTTGTATTGTTTATTTCTAAAAAGAAGTATATTTCAAGGTTCGATTGCTCATATATTGAAGTTTGTGTGAACCTGCAATCGCATACTTGAACCGAGTTATCGAACGAACTGTTCGGTCTGAACTTCGGTTCAATAGTTCGTAAATTCAAATCCCACCTTGGTCATGGATATTTGCAGTGGTTCAGAATCCACTTTAAACTATGTCTAATTAGCCATCGTGGGCAAAAAATAATCGTCTAGCGACAGACCAAACTAATGTTCCTGCTTATAATTTATTAATGAAAGACAATAGAAAAGATGACATTTGATGTCTGCATTCCACGCGAGGAAAGTGGGCCTTATTCAGTTATACCACGAGGGAGGAAACCCGGAACCTCTCAAACAATCACACTGACGCCAGCTGACAACCAAACTCTTACCGCTTTTGCCTACGGTTCAATATTTCGTAGGTTCGAATCCCTCTTCGGGCAGTCGATCGGAATTCATTTTAAATTATAGATCCTTTCCAATTCCCTCTCGCGTGCAAAAAATGAGCGTGAAAGAAACGAAACTTTCCTATCAAACTTCCGTGTGTTAGCAGAAAGGCACGTCATCTCTCTTTTGCAATTGGTGACATGCTCTTGATTCGATTTTTGAAAACCATATCTTGTTTTACCTCCTATTTGTAAGCATCTTTCTTCCGCTTTGGAATTTACCACTAATCTTTGCCTTAAATATTATCGAACTGTTTTCAATCATTTTAGCAATCGTGAACTGTTTTTGAAATATGAATTTCAGATTTATTTTTTATACCTTTTTATTCTATATATATATTTATGTAACTATATATATTTATTTTTCTGTATAAATCTTATAGGACCTATATAATAAGAATGATAGTAACCTATATATAAATTTAATCGAATCAGGTATCTATATAACAGTTTAATTCACCATGAAAATTATAGATTTGATAGTAATAGTGATTGCTCCTAATTATTTTGATGTATCAAACACTTACTGATAGTCTTCTGATTTTGGAATATTTTTGATTCAGAGTAGAAATAATATTGAGATTAAGTAAAATGTCTATAATCAAGTTGTTTAATAATTCCGAATACTTGATTCCATTTTGATCTCGTTTATTTTGATCGTATTAATTTTTCAATGAAGAATTTTATTGTAAAATTTTTTAATAACATTATTAGACATTGTAAGAGGCACACTACATTTTATTTATGTTCTTCTATTTTCTTTTTTTTTTTTTTTTTTCCCTCTATAGTTGATTTTTCAGAACTGTGGCAATATAATTCCTAAGTCTTCATTTTTTATATCTATTTTTGATAATTGATTTGAAATGTACGGATATTAATCACTTTTCCTGATCACCATTTGTTTATTGGCACATTTTTCGAATTGAGATTACTGTGTTCACTCATTACTTATAATTGTTTCTATTTAGCATTTTTAATTTTAAATTTACGAAGAAATCGGGTATTGTTTATTACCTCCATGTTCTTTTCTGAATTTTAAATTCATGTAAAATTCTCAATCTTATTCTATAGATTTTATTTTCCTCTTTTCTTCCTCTCTGAAAAAAATGTGTTCCAAATATAAAATAGGCTTTGTTGAAAAGTTCTGAGGTGTCTATGACCTTTAAATGTTTTCAATTCTCAATAGAATAAGTTATCAAGCCATTATGAGTTATTTATTGAATTTTTATAGGATGCTATCAATGCATTTTTTTATTATTTCATTTATGTTTTCACATATTCTTAATGTCCAATGTGTTGTTTTATTGCCGTAAATCACTTGGCAAATAAAATTTTCGCTTTCTTTGTTGATCATAAAATACTTTACGATGGCTACCAGTGAAAATAAAGTAAACACCACGCATTGCCAACTGTTTCGTGGATAAACAATTGTTATGTGTGGTTTGCTAACAATAAATGTCTGAAGAATCTGCTATGAATTAATACATCTTTTTTATAAAGTATCTAAGTATGTGAATCAATGTCTGTCCTACATTTTAAAAATTATTGGTCAGTTACTCTTTTCACCCCTTTATCTGTTTGCCTTGTCAATGCGTACATGAATTTTATATGCACATATTTTTAAATATATTCTCTAAATGTGTTCTAGAACTTACGTAATGCAAGTGGAATGAAATTAAGCGTATGGAAATTTAAAAATATATAAAATCTAAATATATAGTTGCGAATTATAAAACTTTTATATCTCTTATATTCTCTCTATCTTTGACATTCTAAATAGTTTTCTGAAAGCAATTTTTTAACACTATTGTTTTAAAAACGGATTTTTTTATGATTAGTTTACGAATAACTTTTTCTTTTTTTCTATAGATTTATATAAATAATATGTTATTTATATATTTCTGTGGATAATTAGTATTTGTATGAATTATATACTTTAAATTCAGTGTTTTGTTTTTTTTCCAATTTATTTACAGGAATAATGTATAGAAAACTATGTTTCCCACACACAATAATATATAATATTTTGTAATATATATACTATCATAGACTAGTGAATTATTTTCCGCAATGATATGTCACATTTCTATATCAATTTTGAAGTGTTACATCAAGTTAAAGTATGAATTCCGTATGATCAGTCATGCTGATTATATATCGTTGTTCTTTATGACTTTATTTTTGAAGTAAAAATTTTTATGAATGATGGAAAAAAAAATCTTTTTTTTTTTTTTTTTTTTTTTTTTTTCCCCTCTTCCATCAAATTGTTTTACTCATAAAAATTTTTTTATAAACTTTAAAAAAAAAAAAAAAAAGACCTATAAGCCATCAACATGAAATGAGTTGGTCATAAATCGATATCATAGTTTTTAAGTAACAATATCTCTCAGACATTACTGAACGATAAGCAGTTGAATGTAACAGGGTTAATTACAACAGAGATCAATATTATTCCATTAGTAATTGATGTTTATCAGAATTCTTTACCGGACCGCAAGCCAATTAGTCCTATTCATGGATTGATATATTAAAGTCACAGCATTTTGAAGCAAAAAAGGACCAATATCTCGAGGTTTTATAATTGTCCAATAAGCATCAGTGGTTTTATACGTCACAGTGATCTTATTAGCTCTGAAGAGAAATTTTCTGATACAATATACCTACGACTAAAATGCAAATTCTTTCTATCTAAAGTGTTTCCTTTATCTAATGATGATAATACTGGGGAAACATGGAGCATTTGGTAAAACAATGATTTCATTTGAAGTGAATCATATGTTTGGTACTTATCGTATTTAGTCGAATGCTTGTGATTTCACTTTTACCTCAAACAAATGATCCTATTCAAAATCTACTATTCCTATTTGAATGAACCCGCTTCTTTTAATAATATATGTCTGCACAAATTTTTTTGACATTGATTAAAAGCTGTTGCATGATTTATTTAAAATAACGATTAAAAAAATTATGTAGCCTTTTGGTGGAGTGTAAATAACGTAATTACAACACATTACATATCCATTCTACTTTGTTAATTAAACTGATATATATATATATATATATATATATATATATATATATATATATATATATATATATATATATATATATATATATATATATATATATATATATATGTAACGTTAAACATACTTTCGTTCTTGCCGTTTTCGTGTTGCTATTAAAGTAAGTAAGAATAAGTATGCAAATTAGTGTATGACGTGGTTGAGACACCGGTCAGTAGAGAGTAGGAATGTCAGTCGTTATGAAAGTAGGTCTACCACGCACATTCATCAATCGTAACTCGTACAGTAGCGAATTGAAATGGACGTGTCTCAGGAGCTCGTTCAGTGTTGTCTGTTTCAATGTGGGCGATATTCTTTGGGTCATTAAAAATGGCAAGACCTTTCTTACTCTTGCCTTGTTTGTATATGAAATTTAATATTTTATAAGAAAGGCTGTTTCTTGTCCATACGTGTTCAATCAAACCTAATCGCTAAACATTGCATGCTCAAAATTCCTTATATTCGTCATTGTAAACAGAATTGCCTTTAATTGTGCGTATGCTGTTAGTAGTAGTTAAAGTAGAGAGAAAATTGATTCATGTTGTAAATCGCGACGACCAGGAAAGTTGATGCTAGTTCCCTTAATTCATCAAAAAGATTGATTTATTTTGTTCTTCAGTGTGTATTAAATTAAAATAAGAAGTTGATTTTTAAAAATTGTTGTAGCACAATTTATTTGCGAAAATAACTTAAAATCAATTCTTCTTTAATTTAATTCTTTATTTTAACAAAAAAGTACTGTTTAAGTGGACGACCTAAAAAAGCAGCATTATAGTGGTACAACCAATACAATTACATCTAATTCTTTAATGGATAAAAAAAATTTCCTATATCTCAAATAGTTCTATAAAAACAAATATTTAAACCCTTGCTTAAATAAACTCATAATTTGCAGCCATGTATTTGATACATAGTTTTATATTGATAAAAGAAAATTGTGTTTGACATAATTTTTTCCCTGCTCTATGAGATTTTATACCAAGAATGCATTCGTCAAAATAAAAAATTCACGCAAAAAACATTTATTACACGTTTCTAATTACAGGGAATAAATTCATCATTATCAGGTTTTGTGCGCGTATTTTTCAACAAGTTATTTCGTTTGATGAAAATCGCAAGTTATTCTAGTTTGTTTAACACGTATTATTCGTGTAACATACAAGAACGACGCTCTTGAAAATAGCCGTTTCCGTATGACCTTTAGGATCATCGCGTAAATAGGTCTGAAGTCGGAAACATCCTACTTTCCGACACCAGTTAAAGATCTGACACCAAGGGCGTTGTTGGAATTATTCTGGCACAATGACCACTATCAGTTTTCGATGGCGAAGACTGGATGCATGCCATTGCCACTTGGCGGGGTTGGCAGTATGTCAGCTGATTGGCGTTATAAAAAAACATATCCATTGAAACTTCGGACAATAGGACATTATTAAAATTTCGAAGCCAGTGGAATATTTCAGCAATTTATTTGCTTTGCTAAAAGGGGAAAATCGCCCAAACGGATGTGGAAGTTGAATCATTCAGTTCCTTTTTGTTTGCCTATTTTTACACATTTTTTGTCTTTCTTTTGGAATTAAGAGAAAGCCGACTGAATGATTACAGAAAAAGCTTTTGTAATGGGCAGACGATAGGGTCAGTGACAGTTGTGTGACATTCAAAATTATTTCATAAAATGGTATGTGTCATTAACGTGAATTTAAAAACACAGAGCGGGTAAAGTATTGGTATTCTTGGGTATTACTGTCGCATGTTATCCCGATTGTTTTGAAAACTCATTAAAATTTGAAAGAAAAATGCTAATTAAAAATAATTGAATAATTATTAATTTATTTGTCCTATTTTAACGTATTCTTACTTAATATACCTCGATTAACTGAAATTTCATAATTGTATATATATATCTCTAAATATGTGACAATTTTCTTTCGTAGTCAAATCTATTTATAAAGTATATAGTGTGTGTAATACTCAATAACTTATTAAAATTAGTGCTGTTTTATTAATTTATCCCAAGTATTGCAGTGTTTTGTATTCCCATCCAAAGAAAATTTCTTTAATAAAATCAACTTGATTTTTAAACTTTAAAAATTATTTATGTATTAATTAATTATAATTTTAAGGTTGATTTTATTCAAAATTTATTCAATTAATTATTATTTCCTATAATTTATTTAATTATAAAGTGCATTTAATTTAATCATACAGTTATTGTTAAATAGCTATGTGTTTTATTCTTGGTGAAAAATGTTATAGTCCTTTTTATTTAAAAATAATTTGTCAGAAAATTGCTCAAATATCCTGATATTAGTAATTGTAATATTTCATTCCTATAACTTTTATCTGATAAAGGGTGCTGTAAAATGTAATAATAAGCTAAACGAAAGTTAAAATGTTGAGTTAGTTATATTGACGTAATTCCGTCGACAAAAATTGACAATCGGAAATGTATCGTCGCAATACTTTAAATTTAACACGTTCTGCAAACTTTTGTTTGTCTAATATTAGTTTTCATTTAATATGAATAATTATTTGGGTTTATTTGTGATTAACTCTGTGTATTATTTTGTTCCATAATTATTTCTGTTTTCATCTAGAAACTTATTTGTGGCTCAGTATTTTTTTATATTAATCAATAATGTGATATTTTTATATAAAAGAAATTCTTTTTAAGAATATAAACTACTGAGAATTATATATGAAATTGTTTTCATAATATTTAGCTCATTCTTAAATGTATTTTAATTGCTGTAAATCGTGTTTTTAGCTTTCTTCCATATTTATTATTCCAAAGTTAAGATTTTTAAAGATAATTTCTTTTTATTTTTAATACAGATACATTTTAAAGATTATTTAAAATTTTATAAATTAGCTTGTAATAGCTCACATAGAAACCTCTACTGCACATATTTATTATATGCAACATTGGTGTAATTTATAAAAGATATAATTTACTATATATACTTTAAAAATTGCATAAATTAAGTAAAATTTATAAAGAAAAGTTCCAAAATAATGTTAATAAGTTCTTTTTTAGAATAACATAAAATATTCAAAATAATCATTTTATGTTTTTCTAAAAAAGAATGCTTTTCTTTTAATTGATTTTAAATAAAAAAAAGTTTTCTTTTAACATTTATAAAGAAAAACATTCTTTTAATAAAAGAATATTTTGAATTAAATCTACATGTATTGAAATTACAAGATATTTTTCAGTTTTATAATTTTCCAGGATTTTACAATTTCTCCTGGAGATATTTCTTTTCTTTATTGGACTGCAAGACTTATTATGCTCGAAAAAGCCAACATAAGGATGTAATTTAAAAAAAAAAAGTTTTATAATTATGCCAGTAAAATATATTCTGTGTAAATTATAATATTAATATTGTATATTTCAATAAATTGCCCATTACTAATATTATATTAGTAATTGTGAATGTGCAAATATTTTATTGGAAGTTGTTTTTAAAAAAGTATTTTTATATTTTTGCAATCAAATTTTTTTTAATTTGAAAAATGTATAGAAAGAAAATACAAGTTTATACACAAAGCTTTCTATGCTCATTTTGTAAATTGGTTGAAATATAAATTTTTTTGGCAAAGTTTCAGTGATTTAGTCTATCCCAAGTAAAGAAACAGAAATTATTTTCAGCTAGCTATCATATTTTAAAGCATACAAAATAATTGATTTTTAGAATTATTTTAAATGTAAATGAACTCATCATTTAAGCATTAATATTACAACCCTTTATACTGTTACCAAACCATTTGATGTAGTATATTAGTTGTATTCTGATTAGAATATTGACATATTTTAGAATAATTCATAATGCACTAATAAATTCAGTGATAATTTCAAAAGATTGCTGGGTAAGGTACATTAAAGGAAAGACAATCTAATTGATAAGTTCATTTATTTTAAAATTTGAATTTCAGTGTTCTTGGAAAATCTAACATTCTTATTTTAAAAAAATCGTAACTTATACATTTCTTAAATGTTTTTAAAACTTGTGTCATGGAAAATTCATTAAAAGTGAATTATGTAATAAGTATTTTTTTTATTTAATGTAGAGTTTGTTTTCAAACAAAAACATATATAAAAATTTATATTTATTCTTTTGTACATTTTGCTTTCTAGATTGAAAAACATGTTTCCTATCTACCACTTTTTGAAAATTAACATTTAAGGACAATTTTTTAATTGATGCAAAATTACATGCTTGAAAAAATCTTGGTTGTGTCACTTGTTAAAATTTTTTATCTTTCTTTTAGGAGAAGCAGAAGAAGCTGAGCGATTGACCCGCAAAGTACGCGTTTTGTGCTGGATAATGACAGGACCAGATAATCATGAACGAAAAGCTAAACATGTCAAGGCAACTTGGGGTCAGCGGTGTAATATTCTTTTGTTTATGAGCTCTAAAGAAGATCCCTCTCTTCCTGCTATTGCGCTGGACGTTAAAGAAGGTAGAGATCACTTGTGGGCCAAGACTAAACAGGCTTTCTCGTATGTCTACAAGAATTATCTAGATAAAGCTGATTGGTTTATGAAAGCAGATGATGATACCTATGTTGTTGTTGAAAACTTAAGGTAGTTAAAATACAATATTCACAAATATTATATTTTCAAGTTTATGAAACTTTTTATTCATTTTAAACATATGCTCTGTTTTTTTAAAGTTATTTTGATTGCTTCATTGCTTTCTATATTAACAAATTGTTGAATTAAAGTATTTGAAATTCTTATTTTTTTTTTTTTTTTTTTTTTTTTTGACCATACCATTGCAATTATCTCTGACAGTATAGGGTTATTATTAATTGAAGAAAATAACATCTCTTCCACCTAAATTATATTGGATCTATATACAGAAACAATATATATTTTTAAAGGGAAGAAATTTTTTTTTTATAAAAGACTAATGTTCTTATCAGGAAATTTAGCTGTAATAGCTGTCAACAAGCACTGAAATAAAGGCAGGTTTCAAAGTTGAATTGGTAGCTAATTTTCTATCCTGTAATTTCTCAATTGTTTTAACTCCAACTGAACAAATTTTTTTAAAATTTGCTTACTTTAAATATTATTTTAATGTTATATATGATAGGCTGTTGCATATGATGCTGGGATATCTGTTAAAGTAGATATTGATTTAACCCATGAATTAAAGAACACAATGATAACCACTCCACTATCAACCATGTCGACCTTGATTTCAATGATCTATCTGCCTTCAGTCAGCTATTTGTTGGTTGTAGAAGGAGAAATTTAAATTTGGGCAGAAGGTAGTTTTAATAAAATTTACAAATTAATAGTTTCATTCTTTTTATATTTTTTACAAGGAATGGGAAAAAAATTCTCATACCTTGTGACATGAATCAAAATGTACATTAAAAAGTGTGGAAAATTACAACTTATCCCAAAATTATCCACTTTCTTCTTTTAACTATTGTATTTTTCAAGCTTTCAAATTGAAATAACCTTATTACATAATGAAAGTAGTTTCTCAATTTTACAATAGCTGTTTTTCTTTGCCTGTTTTATTTTTCCAAACCGTAAATACTGATAGAATAAAATTCTTTCTTCAAACAAAATTCACCGACAAGATTTGATATATAAAAAAAAAAAAAAAAAAAAAAAAAAAAAGTAATCATGGAGCGCATTACTTATTACTGACAGGTCACAATGAACTTATGCGTATAAAAAGGGTAAAGCTAAACTGTTCATTTGAGAAAGCTTATTTGTGAGGGATTGAGACATATTTACATACACCTCAATATTAATCCATCATAATTTTGATAATGTTTGTACACTGAATATCTACTAATCTCAATGATCTGTTATGAATTAAATTAAGTTTTTCCAAAACTAGAATATAAAAATTACATTTAACAGCAATTAAAAAAAACAATGATAATAAATTTAACTAGCATAGATAGATAGAAGTGCAGACAAGCCCTGGACTGGACCTTTAGGTTAACAGGTTAGGAATACTGACCCATCACCAATTGCCTCATAATTTTAAACCATAGTCTTGTAACAAGGTCACATCTGAACTGGCACCTTTCTCTCCACATCCATGTCACATCACTGGAAGGACTTCAGTCATCACAAATTTATGTGGACACATCCTCAACCTACATAAATTTAACTAGCAGTAAGATTTTGTAATAATATATAAATTGTATACTGGTATATTTTGACTATAAAATTTCACTTTTTTTTTTAACTTTCCAATATGACCTAATATCCTTGAGAAATTTTAAAACTAATAATAAAAGAAATTATAATTTTTTATGTCCACTATAATTCTGGTATAATTGTTTGAGTTAAGGTTATTAAAATATTTTATACCATTTTGTTTGTTTGGAAGGGCAGTTTTTTCTTTAAGTATCTGCTTGCAATCAAAGCTTAGCAAAAAATTTGGTTGGATCAAATCAGATTTTGTGTCACTTCTATGCTGTATATTGTTTTTGTTAAAAAAATAATATATATTTCATTGAATTTTATTAAATTTGATGAAATAGATATTTATGAATATAATTTAATTTTTATTTATGCAAATTTTAACAAAAGACATTAATTCTCATTAATTGTTATTTTAAATATATCTTTATTATTTTATGAAAATATTTCATGTTCTTGCTAAAATTTTGTTTTAATGAACTATTATTGTTTATACTATAATTAAAATTTTAACTTTGTAAAGTCATTTTATTATTTATTTTACATTTTTTTAAATATATGAAGGAATAACTTTAGATAAATTAGTGTAGTTTATCATAGAATATTTTAATAATATAAATGTTATTAAATGTTATTCTAAATCTTCATTAAATTTTTTACCTAACTTTATTTTTAATGCACTTTTCTTATGTTATTATGGAGGTTTAAATTGACTTTTTTCTATATGTATTTGGTTTGGATGATTATATCAGTTATCAATTTTTTTTTCTTTTAATGTTCAATTTTAAATTATCCTTTCAAATAAAAAATATCTATTTAAGCTTTTAACATTTGTTAAAATTGCTGATTTGCTGTATGTATTTAAATTCATCAATAAAGTTTAAAAATTTAGTACATTAGTATTTTTAGGTATTCAGTTTTAATTTCTAAGACAAACTTGTATAAATATAATTATTAATACCAGAAAAGAGTTTAAAATGTCTAGAGAATAAAAATATATTAATTATTAAATGATAAAAATTTTATAAAATATTTGTTTCTTACAGGTATATGCTTATGTCACATAGTCCTAATGAACCTGTGTATTTTGGGTGTCGTTTCAAGCCTTATGTTAAACAAGGTTACATGAGTGGTGGTGCTGGTTATGTTTTGAGTAGAGAAGCACTTAAGAGATTTATTGAACAGGGTATTCCTGATGTTGATAAATGCAGGGCAGATGATGGTGGTGCTGAAGATGTGGAGATGGGAAAGTGCCTCGAGAATGTTGGAATTCAAGCTGGTGATGCGAGAGATAGTTTAGGCAGAGGACGATTTTTCCCTTTTGTGCCTGAACATCATCTTATTCCAGGTCATGTGCCAAAAGATTCATGGTATTGGCAATATATTTACTATGCATCGACTGAGGTGAGTGCTTTTAATGCAAAGGTGAACTAAATAGTTTTGTTCAACTTTTATTTTTAATTAAGAAAATTTAACTTTGAATTAAAGTTTTTCATTGCATTATACTTAGCTTCTGAGTATCTTCTGTTTTGATACTTGATGAGTTTATTATTTAAGTCCTATTTAAGTTTACTGCTGTTGTAATATTTGTCAAATTTGTATTGTTTGAAAAAAAGGCATATATGGTGGTGCTCATTTTTACTAACATTCACATTCTTACAAACTAGTAGTTAGTTCTTTCCCTGACACTGTTGATACAATGATAATTTTAACTCTCATTTATGAATTAAAATTTTAAATAATCTCTTTTTTGTGAAATTTTGATTTTGACCAATAGTTTTTTGTTTCTTTATTTTCTATGATTTGGTATTTTTTCTTATTCATTTTTAATAAACGGCTGAAAACTTAGTTCATTCTTGAACAAAGAAGGGGCACATGCAAGCATTCTAAATATTCTGGGAACAATAGTGAAAGACACATAGTTATGTGACTGTGGTGCCAAATTCAACTTCTGTATTTCTAGTATGTAAGGACACAGAAAGGGGTAAGAGAAAAATGAGAAGAATGAACATTCTTGTTGGTAATGTCTAAAGAAAAATCTAGTTGCTTTGCTATGAAGCTGAATATAAAAGATTTCGAAGTATCTCCAAAAAGGTAAAGGAAGAACTGGTTTGAGCTTTTGAAAATTGTATGATGTGTAATTTATAAAATGAAAGTAAGTGTTATTCTTATGTATGTATCTATCTTAGTTTGTTTGTGTTTCTTATACTTTTAAATAATTCTTTTTCAAAGCATTTTATTTGTAAAAAAAAGTAGCCTGTTTTTTTTTTTTTTTTTTTTTTTTTTTAAGTCAGATCTCACAATCTGTTATTTTTCTATTTTATGAACTTTTTTTATAACTTGTTTTACTGTTCTCTATGATTTTGTAAAAATGTGAATTGTTTGTTGCAAGTGAGAAAAGTTTGCTTAAAATTCCATTAAATTATTTTACAGTGTCTTTAGTGAGAAAAATACTCTTTTAGCATAGACTTGCAATTAAAACTATTTATTATTAATTCATCATTGTGTAGCAATTGATCTAATTCTGTGTTAGTCTTCTCATCTTGTTATTCCATTTTGACATAACAGTATAAGATAATTTTCTGAATAATTCAAAGTTATTTACTAATTCAGCATCAAATCACAATTCACAATAAACAAGCTTTAAGAAGCAATGCTATACTATGTGATTCCATATTTCAAGCATTGTTAAAAACAGAAATTGTAAATATTAAAAAAAATATTTTGGCTGTATGTTACTAGAAAACAATCAATATTATTTCAATTATTTTTTGTAAGTACAGATATGAAACAAAAATTCTTCATTGTATAAAAATATTTATAAAAAGGAAATGTCACTGAGAAGCAAATTTAATGATAACTCTTGTTGTGCGAGTTAATTTTGTCATTAATTTTTTAGTAAAATTTTAAAGTAAGAAAATTACATAACTTTTGTAATTTACTTATATTGGATTTTTGCTACATTTCATATTTTTGTGTTTCTTTATTGTTGTGTACAAGATAAAATAATTCTTTCACACATTGATAAATTTATTTTAAGTTTAAATAGACGATATCCCTTTCTTAACCAAAAAATTTCATTAAAAAATTATATTACAGATTATCTTATTTATCTAATATTATAAACTATGTACTGTTATTTTTTACTATCTGTTGTAAAAATTTATGTGACTAAAAATAGTTAATGAAAGAAAAATAACTACAGTTTTATATATTATGCTAATTACCTTAAATTTGTGAGAATAGTGCTATTTAGTACATTATGAACAAAAGTGTTCCATTTAACTTTTTAATATCTCAGTTTTGTTGTGTAATATGCACACTGTTATTTGGGGAAGGATGATGAAGCAATCTTACAGCCTATTGTCATTTCTATAGCTCTCAGGCTGCAGTTAAAACCATTTCTGATTACTATCAGTGTTCCTATCCTAGAGACTCACAGCTTTCAAAAACAGGAACAAACTACTCTCGCTTGCCTTCAAAATGATCATCTCAGATCATAAACATTTTCTAAAGACTCCAAAATTTTTGAGGCCTGTACCAACTATTTCACTGAACAAGCTACGCCAGAACGCATCCTTGAGTGTCTGGGACTATCCAAGCAAGATTTATACGACGATCTTTTGATGGTGCTAGATATTTTAGGGGTGTTTAACATTGTGAACCTGGTCTAATGCTGCTAGCCAAGGGAAACAGGCAACAACAACACAAGTAAGCAGACAATTTGGCCAAAGAGGCTTTGACACTCCACCCACCTTCTTTCCTGATACCTGTTCGAAACTCCAAGGAATTTCTCGGGGACAAAATTCGACAAAAAAGTATTAATACTCTGACAGATTTGGCTAACGATAAATTTTGAGCCTATCTACTCGATAGCTAGTGATTTGCTTAGTTCCCCCTGTGGTAGAAGGAATGGCATGCTTTAGAATTATCATAGGATATAATTAGCTGCCAGCCCATTCCGCTGCCTTTTCCATGATACTATGCAAGTGATTGAAGAAAATCTTTGAGTTGCCCTCTCTTCTTCATGCTCATTCACAAGATGACTTAGGAGTCTTTCCTCTTGGAAATTGTATTACTGAATTATACTTAACTGCAAGATTCTTTTAGCTGAGTAGATATTGTTGGCAATAGTTAAAAATTAATTAAAATCACTGAATGTGTTTTATATTATATTCTAATTAAAATTACTGCATTTATTTGTAATTTTCAAAATTAGTAAAATTTATCAATATATTTAAATGGAAAAATTAAAACTCCATGACTACTAGCCCTTGCTTTTTTATACAGAGGAGGTTATACATGTGTGTGTCAATGCAGTTTTAAAACAACTGTCTGAAAAATAATAACGTGGAGTGTTTAAAATTTATGTAGTGGATTTTATTTAAAATAACCCATTTATCAGACAAAATTTGCAAAATATTTTGAATGTCTTGAACAAACCAGTTTTATGCCTAGACTTAGACTTAAGGGAAGTGGCTATGGAAGAATTTATTATCACTACTAAATGATAGTGTTATGTTTTTTATATTGTTCTATACCCTAGGAAAGCTCTTATTTATATACTTCTTAGGCAATATTTAATATTAATTTAACAAGTATATCCTGCAGCATGCTATTTTAATGTATATAATGACTCAGCTGTTCAAATCTGTCTGCAAAACAAAAACATTTTCTTGCCCACAAATTTGTAAAGAATGTGTAATAAGGTTTCCTCCATGCGTAGATAACCCTTACAAGTAAACATCTTTTATTGCTCTTGGTCTATTTATATCCATAAAGATAAAAGTGTAAAGATGTCATTTTAGTATATATGATGATTATTTTAGTATGTCATTTTATATATTTTTATTTTCAGGGTATGGATTGTTGCAGTGATACAGCGATTTCCTTTCATTATGTCAGTCCAAATATGATGTATGTCCTTGAATACCTCATCTATCATCTGAGACCTTATGGTATCAGCAGTCATGTCATAAAAGGCACTGCCCTTCCTCATCAGCTTCCTCTGTTAACTAATGCAACAACTAGTCTCCCAAGTGTTAAAGCAAACTCATCAAACCAATCTGAGAAAAACAGCACTAAACACAACCTAAAAAAATCTTAGTGTTGATTTATTATGAGACTATTTTTCATAAAGTCACTCTTTCTGGGATAGAATAAACGATGCACATGTATTAATGTATGCAAAAGTATTAATAATTATATATTTTTTTTATTTCAAATTTATTGTTTTGGGAATGATGTAATAACAGTATTGATGAAAATTGTGTATTATTAATTTTATTGACATTTAGATAGGTTCGGTTATCATTCATCATGAATGTGTTTTTCTCAATGAAATATTTGTTTTTATTTTGTATAAAAATTAATGTTAAATTATTCTTATTTCTAATTTTATTTAAATTGCGAAAAGATGCTTGTTGATTTTTGATTGTGAGAATGAAGTATATACAGTATTTATATTCGGTGATACATTTTCGTATGTGTGTGTGAAATCATTGTCTAAAATCACATTTGAAGTGAATGGAAAATTAAAAGCTTACACTGCAAAAAAAGTTGAAAACGATATTAATAAATCAGCTTTTAATAAAAAATATCAAACAATTTTGTTCAAAGTGCTACTCATTTATTACAAATCATTTGATTTTATTTAAAATAAATTGCTGAATGTGTTATGTAATAAAAATACTTTTAAAAAAATTATGGTAAATTGTTGAAAAAAAATTTTTTATTGAAAACTTTAAATTTTTAATGTTGCTAACTTATTTATTAATAGTCAGAATCCACTGGAAAAATATTTTTAATTGTTTTCAAAGGACAAACTTATTTAATATTTGAAGACTTATAAAGGGAATAAGCAGAATATTGGTTAAAGTACCAATATTTTGGTGAAACAATAAATTATCAAAGTTTTATTGTTGTATAAAGACAATATTTTTATCATTAAAGGGTTAATAATGAATCTAGAATGATTATAAATGATATAATATTGTGATTTGAAATGGTGCTTGACTGTATCTTTTAAGAGATACAAATTTCATAATTATCCTTTTAATATTAAATCTAAGTAATTTATTAAAGACAAATTAATTTCTTCATTGAATAAAAATCATTAATAATTCATGAAGAAAAAGTTAAAATGATCTTTATTATGATTTTTTTATATACCAGTGTGTAAATTATTATTTCTGCTTTGATGTAAAGGTATTCAATTTCTTCGAAACTAGAAATATTTTCTGTGAGCTTCATTTTCTAAAAGCTTACTTTCATTTAATATGTACTACACTTGTAGGAGTTCTTATTTATTGTGGCCTACAAAAGAGAAATGCTATCATAAAGTAATTTTGTTTTTAGCCTTTGCTGCATTTTCTGAAATAATCAATTTTATTTAAAGGGTAGTTTTTATAATATAATAATAGTTGATTTATATCTGTGAATTAAAATATAAGTTTCATATTGCAAAATTTAATAGTACTTAAAATAAATAACTTCCAGCTATGTGTTATCATATTTTTCAAAATATTAATATTATGTCACTTTTTATTTTTTAAATCATCTGTAAAATGCTACAGTATTTAGCAAACGTCCATATTTTTAATGATCATTATTGTATTCATTGAATATTATTTCAGTATAAATGTCAATTAAATTTGTATACATTTGATCATTAGTACATTTTAATATATTCATTTATATGAGTTGATGGGCATCATTTATGCATGTTAGATTGAGATAAATAAGTATAAGTGTTTCTAATCATTTAATATATCAGTTACATCTTTAAATTCATGATTATATTTTAAAATATATTAAATTACCATTTTGATGTTACAGTTTTTTAAATAAATTTAGTTTTTTTTTTATAAGATTAAATAAAATCAGTTTATATGAAACCAATTTAGTTTCATTAAAGTTATTGTTCCTAATTGAAATGATAAATTAATTATAATGTGTGAATTATCTTATTTAGCGTAAAGTTGTTTTGTGTTTAACAATCCAGTCGGAGCCTTTGTTATTAGTTATCTAGTCACTTTTATTTATTGACTAAGTATATTCTGCTGATTATTTATTTAATTAAAACATTCCATTTCATGTTTGATTTGTGTGTGCTCTTTGTATTCTGTAATTTCTGAAATAAATAGTATTGGAAATAAATTCATTTCATGTTTGATTTGTGTGTGCTCTTTGTATTCTGTAATTTCTGAAATAAATAGTATTGGAAATAAATTCATTATGTTGCATTAAAATGTATTCTATTTATAAACATATTTTTCACTTTTGAACAAACAAAATTTATAATGCACTGGGAATAATTCAAGTTAGAATTTGGTTTTAAAGTTAAATAAAATTTAAAACCAAATTTGGATATTTTTAAGTAAAATTAGAAATTTTTTAGTTAGTAAATTTTAAAATATTTTTTTCTGGCTTACGTAAGATTCTGGTATTACTTTCAGATTTTTTATTTCTTTATTTTTAGTTTGGAATTTTTCATCTATTACCAATCATTTTGATAGTTAAACATGATATTAACTAAATGACTGGACCATAACTAAAGGCTGGTCATGACCTACTTTTAATTTTTTGTCATCATATCACCTTTAATGAAGATCAGGGTTAAACAAATATATTTTATGCATGCAAATCACATAAAAATAAGCATTGTCCATGCAACTGTCGATTACAGTCCCTTTAATATAATATCTCGCTACATTTCTTGTAACACCTAATGATTTTGCAAAAAAATTCAATTAAACTAATTTATTTTGTGTATAATTAACAACAAAAATATTATTTGGTAAAATATTACTGAAAGAAATCATAGATGCATATTTATCATGTAATTTATTACATTTTCTTTTCTATTGTATGGTAGGGGAAAAAAATGTCCCATCAAACTTTAAAAATGTTTTTAAAAAATTACTGCAACCACAATAGATTCTTATAGCTAACAATAAATTTTTAAACTATTAAAATTAGTTTTTATGTTAGCCGAGCTAGGTGGTTAGCGCTCTTAACTTAGGTTCAACAGTTCATGGGTTCGAATCCCACCTTGGACATGGATGTTTGTAGTGGTTCGGAATACACTTTAAACCGTAGGTCCCTGGTCTAATTAGCCCTCGTGGACAAAAAATGACTGTTGAGCGACAAACAAAGAAACATAAATTTTATGTTATTCAATGTGAATGGTTTTAAGAAAGGAAACGATTTTCGCACCCAAACTTATAAATACAAGTATTTTCTCTGTATTAAAATATTCATTCATCATAAAAATTCTCTCTTTGTAAGAAAAAGAGTTTTTGCATTTGAAGTTATAAAAATTTGAAGAGAAATATTTTATACATGAAAGCTAATATTATGAATATAACGATGTTAAAAATGAGTTATAACTTATTTCTCGTAATTTTTAATCAATTCAATTGTCAAAAGAAAAATTTACTAACTAGTATCGAAAAGAATAAAAAATATTGTCTAATCTTGAAAAATAATGCACACAAGCTTATTGAAATATATCTTAGTTGTCTTAAATTTCTATTCAATGCAGAAGATTATAATGATGCTTATTTTCAAGTGTCAAGATTTGTATCCAGAAGCAATATCACTGGTTATACTTGGTACATAATAAAAAAAAAGGTACTTTTTCTATCAATGTTATTAAAAATGCCCAAAAAAGAATGATTCGATTGGGTCTTGTCTTTTTAAAAAATATATTTTTATATTTAGTAATATTTTAGATTTTTAAAAAATTATAGAAATAAAATGTGTTAAACCATAGAATATATATATATATCTGTTTAAAAAGCAGCTCATATATCCAATATATTTTTCACACAATGTTTTTTAAATATAAAGAAATTATAGAAAGTAATTATTTTCATCGACTAAATTTAAGAAAAGTGTATTTCATTTTTAGTTCTTTTATACAAAATTCCAATGAAAAGGTTCGTCTGAATTGAAATTTGAAAACAATATAACAAGAAAAATTCATGTTATTTTTCTTAACAACAAATGATTTATTTTTTTTTTTGAAATAATTTGTGAATTATACAAATTAATAAAAATTCTCTCGACAAAGACAAGTAAATTTAGGTATAAGTTTTTTTAGATAGAAGAGAAGCTTGATTACACTTATTAAATTCGATTATGAGAATAACCATTAAAAGGAGATTGATGAAATTTAGAAACATCGGATACAAATAATATATATATTATATATGGTTGCGCTCTGGTTTTTGTTTAAACCGTTCTTGTGTTCGAGTTCCAACTTCAATTGTCAAAAAATAAGTTGTTTGTTATAGTTCGAAATCCGCATTCAACTGTAGGTTCCATTTTAATTATCTTTCGTGTGGCAAACATGACCATTGATCGACATACGAAGTCATATTCATGTGAAAAGATGACAAAAATGAAGATGACCACAGATTCTTCTTGACCACAAATGTTCCATTCAGCTCGAATATTGACTTTATAGTCAAAATAATTTGAGCGACATAATAAAATTGAAAGTAATAAAATATAATTGTGGAAGCCGATTTTGTAAAATAAAACTAAAATATTTCAAACGCGTAATCTGAAAAAATGATAATTTTTTATATTCGATATATATATATATATTTTAAACAAAGAAATTCAATCTTAAATTTTATATGTATTTTTTAATGCGTTCAAAGAAGCTAATTTTAAATTTGTGTTATGGTTAATATTTCCGCTGGAAATTAATATTTAGTGACTGAAATGTTAATACATCACTAGTCCATCCCTTACTTTGTCCCTCTTCCCCATAGAACAGGTTTCCTGTTCTTTTCTGACGGAGGAATATTTGTAGAATTAAGTCAAGGTTCTTATGTAACGTGAATCCAGTTTTAAGTGCTTCTGGGGCCCATGTCAAGTTCATCTCAAGAAGATGACAAAATAACTTTCAAAAAATAAATAAAAGGAAAGAAGAAAGTATTTGGACAAACCTCTGGCCAACTTAAAAGTAGTCTAGTTTAAATATATACTTTAATTTTTTTAATAGTGATATTCTGCAAATATTAATGAAGCACATATTTTTATGAAAGAAATATTTTTTTTAATTTAATGTAATCATAATTCTTACTATTTAAACTTGTATGTATGCACGCATGAATGAATGAATTCAATTTTTTCTGGATTCTCCAGTAAATGTGTATGTATTACCCAATAGAAATTATGTTTAACCAATTTTTTATTTTTCCTAACTTATCCACAGGAGAACGTTAAGAATCTAATACAAGTTTGTTATCTCTTCAGACTTTTGTCTAGCTTAATAATTTCTTTAATTCAAAATTTTCTCATACAATTTTAAAACTTGGAGATACAAAACTATGTGTTCTGACTATACTCCTAAGTAATTACATAATAATGTTTCATAGACTGGAACAATAAAGTATTCGAAGGTCAATGCTTCAATTCGTTTTGTAATGTAACTAACTTTCGAACAAATGGAAGCCTCATATCCCAACCAACATGACATGTAATCTTTTCACATAGCTATCATTTTGAAAAGAAATGATATGTAGTCGTAAAATTATTAACTCATATACTAGCATCACTGAAGTCGAAATGAAATTAGCCGTATGGTATGGTTTTCGATCGGATAAGTTACTGAGCTCGGAACTGTTGCAATATGAAAATGTCGATGAGTTTGGTAAACTGCAATAGATGCTTGTTTTATGAGCCTCTAATTTTCGATCACTCACACGACTTTACGAACTAGTGACTAATTCTTAACGTGTTCTCATAGAACCTATGATAATTTTAATTCCAATTTATGAGCTAAAATTTTGAAAAATCTCTATTGCGAACACATTTTCTTGAATCTTACATTTGCCTTTTGTTTTTTGTCGTCTATTTTTTTTCTCAATTTTTATTTATATTATCATTTAGAAATTTGGATTGACGTTTTTATTAGAGAACCATAAATCTGTCAACTTATAGATAACTATCTGCGCTATGTGCTAATAATAAAATTTTATTCATATTTTTTAAAACCCTTTTTTTTGTGGAATTTTTTTCTGCCTTATCATGTGTATCAGAATATAATCAATAACTTCAAATGCAAATATTGAAAATTACTTTAGCAAGGAGTTATCGCGGTAGAGAATATGACATTTTAGAGCAGGGATGGCGAACCTTTTTTAAACGTTGGTCAAATTTTATTCATATTCCTTTTCTTTACTACAAACTTGTCGGTCACTAATGCTCATATGTACGAGAGTTAAGTTCAATAATTTTTAAATGAGTATTTTAAAACTAACAGCTTTAAAATTCAATCGGCCTAACAAGTAAAAATGAGCGTAGTTTGACAATTAAAAAAAATTTTTTAGTGGGGTTATAAAATTTTCTAAGAGTTTAGTGCAAATGATAGTAAATGCTTAAATGAACAAAGAGTGGAGAAAATTACATACAATACGTATTAATAATTATATATATTAAGTTTGATTATAATTAAAGTCGGTGATTATAATTAAAGTCCCGATTTTAAAAATCGATAATTTTAAAACTACTGGTCAGAATGACTTGATATTTTAGCAGAACAATCGTAAGGCAATATATATACGCAATATATATATATAGTTTTTTAATATTAGGGTCATAAACATTAGTTTACCCTTTTTGCAGTTGATTCCTTGTCAAGTCTATTTCTATTAGAAGATTTTAAAAAGTTCATAGGAATAAAGAATTTTTCACACAGAAATATGGCCATAAACACCATTAAAAGAGACTAATTTTTCATTCATATAAAATTATTTGGTAAGGAATCCCATACGTTTTATATAATTTTTTCAGTTTTTATTGTGGGATGTGTCAGCAGTACTTTCACACTGTTTTCCTCGTCTTCAGAAAATAAAACTTAAACTTTTGTGTTCCACATTAAGCTGCTTCTCAAAATTCAACTGATTCCATTTCTAAATTATAAATACTAGTTAGCCACATAAATTCGGCTGACTCCATTGCTTCAAATTCTGTTCTTTTTTTTTAAATTTTAATTTTATTTATTGATTTTTTTTTATAGATTTTTATAGTTAAAGTGAAGTGTATTTTCCAAACTTTTAAATTAATTTAGAATTTCTGTGCAAAGCTTGTTTTACTTCCGGCATTATCATTAAATATTTTTTAATTGTATTTTCTTCAATGTCAACTGAGTCAGCAAAAATTATTGTGTTTTGAAAATTTTTTCGTAATTGAGGAAAACATTTCTTCATTTTATTTCCAAATTCATAGTAAAGATGTCAAGTTTCATCATAAATATTTTAATATTTTCAAATGTCATGAAATCAGTTAGCAAATGCTCTTGGAGTTGTTTTTTTATTTAGTTTATTGAAATGCTGAGTGACGTTTCATAGAAATATTAAATCATTTAACCAATGTATAATGGATAATTCATCAAAGCTATTGTCTTTTTCAGTTATAAAGAGATTAATTTCTTCTAATAACGTTACCAAGACTTGACCGTATCTAAGCCATTGTAATTGTTGTACGTCAAAATCCCTAAATATTATCATTCAGTTTCTCCGAAAAATTGTGCAAAAATTGCCGTTTATTAAGAGCTCTTGTATTTATAAGGTTGATTATTTTTATTACTACTATAACACATTTAACTGGAAAATGTTTTTAAACCATGCTCTACACATTAAACTTGTTGGTGCATTGTACAATGAAATTCATTCAGAGAATGTGAAATTTTTTGCTTAAGTTTTTGAATAAATCCAATGTTTTTCCCTACCATACCAGGTGCACCATTTGTTTTTACAAAAACTATTTTCTTGAGGTCAATATCCATTTCTTTAAATGCAATATAAAGTTCTGTAAAAATATCAATCTATATACATTTCCATTTCAATTTTATTAGTTTTATTAACTCTTTTATTATATTTCTAGACTTACACCAAACAAAAACTGCTAATTGTCCATAACCATTTACATCCCTACTCTCTTCTAAAGCAGTTGAATTCATTTCCTGCATAATTTAAATTGTTATGTGTATTAGCGAAAAAAATATTTTTCTAATTCTATTACTCTATCTTTGATTATGTTGTGATTTATAGATAATTTATTTATACGCTTTATAATCTTGTCTTTATAAACAACAAACAATGTAGGACTACATTCTAAAAACATTTTTTTTCTTAATAAATTCTTTTTTTGAAAGTTATTCTTGTAACGAGCAATACAATGGCAACTTGGAAACAAGAAATTATGTTATTTTTAGGAACCAAAAAAAGTTTAAAACGCTAATTTGAGTAAAATTCTCTTTTTTTCATTTTTAGAAAATGAGTTTTCTTTCTTTATCTGTTGACATACCGGGATTAGAATTCAGTGTTTCAAAATTTTTTTTTACATTATATGCAGATGAAGTCACTTCTCCATTACAAATTACTCATAACCATTTTATTTCTTTCAATCACACCATATTTATCAAATCATTCAGCTTGGAATTCATATAGCTTGTTTTTAATTTTTTTAATCGCTGATATAGTGCAAGATTACAATTTAAAAATATATATATGCAGAATACATAATAATTTTAGAAATTTTTTATTAAATAATATATATACGAATCAATACATATTATTTTGGAATGCGTTCAAAATGAATGCCACTAAATTCAGCTCTGATATTAATTGGTACCCGCGTGCCTTAATATGAGTATCAAAAACTGCCAGATATCTGAGAGGAGAATATCGAACTTTTATTGAGTTCCTTTGTGGGCAAGCTAATGAACCGATAACCTGTCTGTGAGTATGTACAGTTCTCATCTATCTCTTCGCGCGTGAAGAAATAGAGAATTGTTTGTTCTAAGAATCCTTAGTTCCTCGTTCGAAGTGATATGTGAATTGGTACAGTATTGATTCTACCAATCTAACACTAGCATAATTACCGAGAATACAGATATATGCGTGGCGTGACTGCCGCCTTACATGGTGAAAGAGAGAGACAAAATGCTACAGAAGACTTTTTACAAACATAATCTTACAAACATGTTGTTAACATAACCTTTCAAAAGTGCATTAATTTTTTTTTCAATGTAAAAAATGTGAGTAAAATAATACACTTTACTTGATATTTTGTAAACACTTTTGGTTTATTTTAAATACTACAAACCCATTTGCTTAATTTTAGAACTGTAATGATCAAACTGAAAGTTATCAACAGCATTCAAATTGCTTTTGTGTCAATGCAGCACTCTTGACAAAATGCAATAAAATAAAAATTATCCACCCAAATTAGAAAATCTAAATAAATCCGCATAAGCAAACATGTGGTTGCCTAGCAACAGTGTGTCAGTTAAAAAGCTGAAGTGGATCAGTGTCTGACCTACGGGTCATAGGTTCACCATCACTGTTCTAATAGAAAGTCATTCGTCAAACTATATTTTCAACAATGTTTCAGAAAAACTATATCCAGGTCATTTTTAAAATGCAGATTTTATTTAAAAAAACCAACGTAAAAATGAAGAAAGCCAAGAATATTTGATGATTTGAGTAAGTATGAGTTATTCACACATGAATTTCGATAAACAAACCTATGCTATCCGAAATTTCCTTTGAGGAATTTTTAATAGGGATTCAGTTGTAACTTGTACATAAGGTATACAGTGCTGGCCACCGCAAATGCAATAACCTGAAAGAAGTATGCAAATAACATGAAATTTACAATATGCATAAGTGGAGGTGAGATGTTATTGTTCTCGTGTGCCAGCTAGGCTGGCAAATTGGGGTGCGCTGCTCCACTTTTCCAACTGAAGCGTATTTGATGCGGAGTCCGACTTCTTCAGTACACACATACATGCCTTAGAGACCCGTTTATAGGGTAGGCAACCATTCACACAAGGAAAGGACAAAGACAGGATAGATAGAGAGAGAAAGTACATCTATGCCTGAATAGGGATTCGAACCCAGGACCTCCCTATTTGTAGTCAGGAACGCTGATTGGAGGTGAGATATCAAATTATTAGAATTTCAGTGCAGACGCACATCACGCGTGCCTGTGGCCTCTCTTCAAAGCGCTGCTAATTTTCTATCCTGTAATTTCTCAATTGTTTTAACTCCAACTGAACAAATTTTTTTAAAATTTGCTTACTTTAAATATTATTTTAATGTTATATATGATAGGCTGTTGCATATGATGCTGGGATATCTGTTAAAGTAGATATTGATTTAACCCATGAATTAAAGAACACAATGATAACCACTCCACTATCAACCATGTCGACCTTGATTTCAATGATCTATCTGCCTTCAGTCAGCTATTTGTTGGTTGTAGAAGGAGAAATTTAAATTTGGGCAGAAGGTAGTTTTAATAAAATTTACAAATTAATAGTTTCATTCTTTTATATTTTTTTACAAGGAATGGGAAAAAAATTCTCATACCTTGTGACATGAATCAAAATGTACATTAAAAAGTGTGGAAAATTACAACTTATCCCAAAATTATCCACTTTCTTCTTTTAACTATTGTATTTTTCAAGCTTTCAAATTGAAATAACCTTATTACATAATGAAAGTAGTTTCTCAATTTTACAATAGCTGTTTTTAGTTGACTGTTTTATTTTTTCAAATCGGAAATACTGATAGAATAAACTTCTTTCTTCAAACAAAATTCACTGAGAAGATTTGATATATAAAAAAAAAAAAAAAAAAAAAAAAAAAAAGTAATCATGGAGCTCATTACTTATGACTGACAGGTCACAATGAACTTGCGTATAAAAAGGGTAAAGCTAAACTGTTCATTTGAGAAAGCTTATTTGTGAGGGATTGAGACATATTTACATACACCTCAATATTAATCCATCATAATTTTGATAATGTTTGTACACTGAATATCTACTAATCTCAATGATCTGTTATGAATTAAATTAAGTTTTTCCAAAACTAGAATATAAAAATTACATTTAACAGCAATTAAAAAAAACAATGATAATAAATTTAACTAGCATAGATAGATAGAAGTGCAGACAAGCCCTGGACTGGACCTTTAGGTTAACAGGTTAGGAATACTGACCCATCACCAATTGCCTCATAATTTTAAACCATAGTCTTGTAACAAGGTCACATCTGAACTGGCACCTTTCTCTCCACATCCATGTCACATCACTGGAAGGACTTCAGTCATCACAAATTTATGTGGACACATCCTCAACCTACATAAATTTAACTAGCAGTAAGATTTTGTAATAATATATAAATTGTATACTGGTATATTTTGACTATAAAATTTCACTTTTTTTTTTAACTTTCCAATATGACCTAATATCTTTGAGAAATTTTAAAACTAATAATAAAAGAAATTATAATTTTTTATGTCCACTATAATTCTGGTATAATTGTTTGAGTTAAGGTTATTAAAATATTTTATACCATTTTGTTTGTTTGGAAGGGCAGTTTTTTCTTTAAGTATCTGCTTGCAATCAAAGCTTAGCAAAAATTTGGTTGGATCAAATCAGATTTTGTGTCACTTCTATGCTGTATATTGTTTTTTGTTAAAAATAATATATATTTCATTGAATTTTATTAAATTTGATGAAATAGATATTTATGAATATAATTTAATTTTTATTTATGCAAATTTTAACAAAAGACATTAATTCTCATTAATTGTTATTTTAAATATATCTTTATTATTTTATGAAAATATTTCATGTTCTTGCTAAAATTTTGTTTTAATGAACTATTATTGCTTATACTATAATTAAAATTTTAACTTTGTAAAGTCATTTTATTATTTATTTTACATTTTTTTAAATATATGAAGGAATAACTTTAGATAAATTAGTGTAGTTTATCATAGAATATTTTAATAATATAAATGTTATTAAATGTTATTCTAAATCTTCATTAAATTTTTTACCTAACTTTATTTTTAATGCACTTTTCTTATGTTATTATGGAGGTTTAAATTGACTTTTTTCTATATGTATTTGGTTTGGATGATTATATCAGTTATCAATTTTTTTTTCTTTTAATGTTCAATTTTAAATTATCCTTTCAAATAAAAAATATCTATTTAAGCTTTTAACATTTGTTAAAATTGCTGATTTGCTGTATGTATTTAAATTCATCAATAAAGTTTAAAAATTTAGTACATTAGTATTTTTAGGTATTCAGTTTTAATTTCTAAGACAAACTTGTATAAATATAATTATTAATACCAGAAAAAGAGTTTAAAATGTCTAGAGAATAAAAAATATATTAATTATTAAATGATAAAAATTTTATAAAATATTTGTTTCTTACAGGTATATGCTTATGTCACATAGTCCTAATGAACCTGTGTATTTTGGGTGTCGTTTCAAGCCTTATGTTAAACAAGGTTACATGAGTGGTGGTGCTGGTTATGTTTTGAGTAGAGAAGCACTTAAGAGATTTATTGAACAGGGTATTCCTGATGTTGATAAATGCAGGGCAGATGATGGTGGTGCTGAAGATGTGGAGATGGGAAAGTGCCTCGAGAATGTTGGAATTCAAGCTGGTGATGCGAGAGATAGTTTAGGCAGAGGACGATTTTTCCCTTTTGTGCCTGAACATCATCTTATTCCAGGTCATGTGCCAAAAGATTCATGGTATTGGCAATATATTTACTATGCATCGACTGAGGTGAGTGCTTTTAATGCAAAGGTGAACTAAATAGTTTTGTTCAACTTTTATTTTTAATTAAGAAAATTTAACTTTGAATTAAAGTTTTTCATTGCATTATACTTAGCTTCTGAGTATCTTCTGTTTTGATACTTGATGAGTTTATTATTTAAGTCCTATTTAAGTTTACTGCTGTTGTAATATTTGTCAAATTTGTATTGTTTGAAAAAAAGGCATATATGGTGGTGCTCATTTTTACTAACATTCACATTCTTACAAACTAGTAGTTAGTTCTTTCCCTGACACTGTTGATACAATGATAATTTTAACTCTCATTTATGAATTAAAATTTTAAATAATCTCTTTTTTGTGAAATTTTGATTTTGACCAATAGTTTTTTGTTTCTTTATTTTCTATGATTTGGTATTTTTCTTATTCATTTTTAATAAACGGCTGAAAACTTAGTTCATTCTTGAACAAAGAAGGGGCACATGCAAGCATTCTAAATATTCTGGGAACAATAGTGAAAGACACATAGTTATGTGACTGTGGTGCCAAATTCAACTTCTGTATTTCTAGTATGTAAGGACACAGAAAGGGGTAAGAGAAAATGAGAAGAATGAACATTCTTGTTGGTAATGTCTAAAGAAAAATCTAGTTGCTTTGCTATGAAGCTGAATATAAAAGATTTCGAAGTATCTCCAAAAAGGTAAAGGAAGAACTGGTTTGAGCTTTTGAAAATTGTATGATGTGTAATTTATAAAATGAAAGTAAGTGTTATTCTTATGTATGTATCTATCTTAGTTTGTTTGTGTTTCTTATACTTTTAAATAATTCTTTTTCAAAGCATTTTATTTGTAAAAAAAAGTAGCCTGTTTTTTTTTTTTTTTTTTTTAAAGTCAGATCTCACAATCTGTTATTTTTCTATTTTATGAACTTTTTTTATAACTTGTTTTACTGTTCTCTATGATTTTGTAAAAATGTGAATTGTTTGTTGCAAGTGAGAAAAGTTTGCTTAAAATTCCATTAAATTATTTTACAGTGTCTTTAGTGAGAAAAATACTCTTTTAGCATAAACTTGCAATTAAAACTATTTATTATTAATTCATCATTGTGTAGCAATTGATCTAATTCTGTGTTAGTCTTCTCATCTTGTTATTCCATTTTGACATAACAGTATAAGATAATTTTCTGAATAATTCAAAGTTATTTACTAATTCAGCATCAAATCACAATTCACAATAAACAAGCTTTAAGAAGCAATGCTATACTATGTGATTCCATATTTCAAGCATTGTTAAAAACAGAAATTGTAAATATTAAAAAAAATATTTTGGCTGTATGTTACTAGAAAACAATCAATATTATTTCAATTATTTTTTGTAAGTACAGATATGAAACAAAAATTCTTCATTGTATAAAAATATTTATAAAAAGGAAATGTCACTGAGAAGCAAATTTAATGATAACTCTTGTTGTGCGAGTTAATTTTGTCATTAATTTTTTAGTAAAATTTTAAAGTAAGAAAATTACATAACTTTTGTAATTTACTTATATTGGATTTTTGCTACATTTCATATTTTTGTGTTTCTTTATTGTTGTGTACAAGATAAAATAATTCTTTCACACATTGATAAATTTATTTTAAGTTTAAATAGACGATATCCCTTTCTTAACCAAAAAATTTCATTAAAAAATTATATTACAGATTATCTTATTTATCTAATATTATAAACTATGTACTGTTATTTTTTACTATCTGTTGTAAAAATTTATGTGACTAAAAATAGTTAATGAAAGAAAAATAACTACAGTTTTATATATTATGCTAATTACCTTAAATTTGTGAGAATAGTGCTATTTAGTACATTATGAACAAAAGTGTTCCATTTAACTTTTTAATATCTCAGTTTTGTTGTGTAATATGCACACTGTTATTTGGGGAAGGATGATGAAGCAATCTTACAGCCTATTGTCATTTCTATAGCTCTCAGGCTGCAGTTAAAACCATTTCTGATTACTATCAGTGTTCCTATCCTAGAGACTCACAGCTTTCAAAAACAGGAACAAACTACTCTCGCTTGCCTTCAAAATGATCATCTCAGATCATAAACATTTTCTAAAGACTCCAAAATTTTTGAGGCCTGTACCAACTATTTCACTGAACAAGCTACGCCAGAACGCATCCTTGAGTGTCTGGGACTATCCAAGCAAGATTTATACGACGATCTTTTGATGGTGCTAGATATTTTAGGGTGTTTAACATTGTGAACCTGGTCTAATGCTGCTAGCCAAGGGAAACAGGCAACAACAACACAAGTAAGCAGACAATTTGGCCAAAGAGGCTTTGACACTCCACCCACCTTCTTTCCTGATACCTGTTCGAAACTCCAAGGAATTTCTCGGGGACAAAATTCGACAAAAAAGTATTAATACTCTGACAGATTTGGCTAACGATAAATTTTGAGCCTATCTACTCGATAGCTAGTGATTTGCTTAGTTCCCCCTGTGGTAGAAGGAATGGCATGCTTTAGAATTATCATAGGATATAATTAGCTGCCAGCCCATTCCGCTGCCTTTTCCATGATACTATGCAAGTGATTGAAGAAAATCTTTTGAGTTGCCCCTCTCTTCTTCATGCTCATTCACAAGATGACTTAGGAGTCTTTCCTCTTGGAAATTGTATTACTGAATTATACTTAACTGCAAGATTCTTTTTAGCTGAGTAGATATTGTTGGCAATAGTTAAAAAAATTAATTAAAATCACTGAATGTGTTTTATATTATATTCTAATTAAAATTACTGCATTTATTTGTAATTTTCAAAATTAGTAAAATTTATCAATATATTTAAATGGAAAAATTAAAACTCCATGACTACTAGCCCTTGCTTTTTTATACAGAGGAGGTTATACATGTGTGTGTCAATGCAGTTTTAAAACAACTGTCTGAAAAATAATAACGTGGAGTGTTTAAAATTTATGTAGTGGATTTTATTTAAAATAACCCATTTATCAGACAAAATTTGCAAAATATTTTGAATGTCTTGAACAAACCAGTTTTATGCCTAGACTTAGACTTAAGGGAAGTGGCTATGGAAGAATTTATTATCACTACTAAATGATAGTGTTATGTTTTTTATATTGTTCTATACCCTAGGAAAGCTCTTATTTATATACTTCTTAGGCAATATTTAATATTAATTTAACAAGTATATCCTGCAGCATGCTATTTTAATGTATATAATGACTCAGCTGTTCAAATCTGTCTGCAAACAAAACATTTTCTTGCCCACAAATTTGTAAAGAATGTGTAATAAGGTTTCCTCCATGTAGATAACTCCTTACAAGTAAACATCTTTTATTGCTCTTGGTCTATTTATATCCATAAAGATAAAAGTGTAAAGATGTCATTTTAGTATATATGATGATTATTTTAGTATGTCATTTTATATATTTTTATTTTCAGGGTATGGATTGTTGCAGTGATACAGCGATTTCCTTTCATTATGTCAGTCCAAATATGATGTATGTCCTTGAATACCTCATCTATCATCTGAGACCTTATGGTATCAGCAGTCATGTCATAAAAGGCACTGCCCTTCCTCATCAGCTTCCTCTGTTAACTAATGCAACAACTAGTCTCCCAAGTGTTAAAGCAAACTCATCAAACCAATCTGAGAAAAACAGCACTAAACACAACCTAAAAATCTTAGTGTTGATTTATTATGAGACTATTTTTTCATAAAGTCACTCTTTCTGGGATAGAATAAACGATGCACATGTATTAATGTATGCAAAAGTATTAATAATTATATATTTTTATTTCAAATTTATTGTTTTGGGAATGATGTAATAACAGTATTGATGAAAATTGTGTATTATTAATTTTATTGACATTTAGATAGGTTCGGTTATCATTCATCATGAATGTGTTTTTCTCAATGAAATATTTGTTTTTATTTTGTATAAAAATTAATGTTAAATTATTCTTATTTCTAATTTTATTTAAATTGCGAAAAGATGCTTGTTGATTTTTGATTGTGAGAATGAAGTATATACAGTATTTATATTCGGTGATACATTTTCGTATGTGTGTGTGAAATCATTGTCTAAAATCACATTTGAAGTGAATGGAAAATTAAAAGCTTACACTGCAAAAAAAGTTGAAAACGATATTAATAAATCAGCTTTTAATAAAAAATATCAAACAATTTTGTTCAAAGTGCTACTCATTTATTACAAATCATTTGATTTTATTTAAAATAAATTGCTGAATGTGTTATGTAATAAAAATACTTTTAAAAAAATTATGGTAAATTGTTGAAAAAAAATTTTTTATTGAAAACTTTAAATTTTTAATGTTGCTAACTTATTTATTAATAGTCAGAATCCACTGGAAAAATATTTTTAATTGTTTTCAAAGGACAAACTTATTTAATATTTGAAGACTTATAAAGGGAATAAGCAGAATATTGGTTAAAGTACCAATATTTTGGTGAAACAATAAATTATCAAAGTTTTATTGTTGTATAAAGACAATATTTTTATCATTAAAGGGTTAATAATGAATCTAGAATGATTATAAATGATATAATATTGTGATTTGAAATGGTGCTTGACTGTATCTTTTAAGAGATACAAATTTCATAATTATCCTTTTAATATTAAATCTAAGTAATTTATTAAAGACAAATTAATTTCTTCATTGAATAAAAATTATTAATAATTCATGAAGAAAAAGTTAAAATGATCTTTATTATGATTTTTTTATATACCAGTGTGTAAATTATTATTTGTGCTTTGATGTAAAGGTATTCAATTTCTTCGAAACTAGAAATATTTTCTGTGAGCTTCATTTTCTAAAAGCTTACTTTCATTTAATATGTACTACACTTGTAGGAGTTCTTATTTATTGTGGCCTACAAAAGAGAAATGCTATCATAAAGTAATTTTGTTTTTAGCCTTTGCTGCATTTTTCTGGAAATAATCAATTTTATTTAAAGGGTAGTTTTTATAATATAATAATAGTTGATTTATATCTGTGAATTAAAATATAAGTTTCATATTGCAAAATTTAATAGTACTTAAAATAAATAACTTCCAGCTATGTGTTATCATATTTTTCAAAATATTAATATTATGTCACTTTTTATTTTTTAAATCATCTGTAAAATGCTACAGTATTTAGCAAACGTCCATATTTTTAATGATCATTATTGTATTCATTGAATATTATTTCAGTATAAATGTCAATTAAATTTGTATACATTTGATCATTAGTACATTTTAATATATTCATTTATATGAGTTGATGGGCATCATTTATGCATGTTAGATTGAGATAAATAAGTATAAGTGTTTCTAATCATTTAATATATCAGTTACATCTTTAAATTCATGATTATATTTTAAAATATATTAAATTACCATTTTGATGTTACAGTTTTTTAAATAAATTTAGTTTTTTTTTATAAGATTAAATAAAATCAGTTTATATGAAACCAATTTAGTTTCATTAAAGTTATTGTTCCTAATTGAAATGATAAATTAATTATAATGTGTGAATTATCTTATTTAGCGTAAAGTTGTTTTGTGTTTAACAATCCAGTCGGAGCCTTTGTTATTAGTTATCTAGTCACTTTTATTTATTGACTAAGTATATTCTGCTGATTATTTATTTAATTAAAACATTCCATTTCATGTTTGATTTGTGTGTGCTCTTTGTATTCTGTAATTTCTGAAATAAATAGTATTGGAAATAAATTCATTTCATGTTTGATTTGTGTGTGCTCTTTGTATTCTGTAATTTCTGAAATAAATAGTATTGGAAATAAATTCATTATGTTGCATTAAAATGTATTCTATTTATAAACATATTTTTCACTTTTGAACAAACAAAATTTATAATGCACTGGGAATAATTCAAGTTAGAATTTGGTTTTAAAGTTAAATAAAATTTAAAACCAAATTTGGATATTTTTAAGTAAAATTAGAAATTTTTTTTAGTTAGTAAATTTTAAAATATTTTTTTCTGGCTTACGTAAGATTCTGGTATTACTTTCAGATTTTTTATTTCTTTATTTTTAGTTTGGAATTTTTCATCTATTACCAATCATTTTGATAGTTAAACATGATATTAACTAAATGACTGGACCATAACTAAAGGCTGGTCATGACCTACTTTTAATTTTTTGTCATCATATCACCTTTAATGAAGATCAGGGTTAAACAAATATATTTTATGCATGCAAATCACATAAAAATAAGCATTGTCCATGCAACTGTCGATTACAGTCCCTTTAATATAATATCTCGCTACATTTCTTGTAACACGAATGATTTTGCAAAAAAATTCAATTAAACTAATTTATTTTGTGTATAATTAACAACAAAAATATTATTTGGTAAAATATTACTGAAAGAAATCATAGATGCATATTTATCATGTAATTTATTACATTTTCTTTTCTATTGTATGGTAGGGGAAAAAAATGTCCCATCAAACTTTAAAAATGTTTTTAAAAAATTACTGCAACCACAATAGATTCTTATAGCTAACAATAAATTTTTAAACTATTAAAATTAGTTTTTATGTTAGCCGAGCTAGGTGGTTAGCGCTCTTAACTTAGGTTCAACAGTTCATGGGTTCGAATCCCACCTTGGACATGGATGTTTGTAGTGGTTCGGAATACACTTTAAACCGTAGGTCCCGGTCTAATTAGCCCTCGTGGACAAAAAATGACTGTTGAGCGACAAACAAAGAAACATAAATTTTATGTTATTCAATGTGAATGGTTTTAAGAAAGGAAACGATTTTCGCACCCAAACTTATAAATACAAGTATTTTCTCTGTATTAAAATATTCATTCATCATAAAAATTCTCTCTTTGTAAGAAAAAGAGTTTTTGCATTTGAAGTTATAAAAATTTGAAGAGAAATATTTTATACATGAAAGCTAATATTATGAATATAACGATGTTAAAAATGAGTTATAACTTATTTCTCGTAATTTTTAATCAATTCAATTGTCAAAAGAAAAATTTACTAACTAGTATCGAAAAGAATAAAAAATATTGTCTAATCTTGAAAAATAATGCACACAAGCTTATTGAAATATATCTTAGTTGTCTTAAATTTCTATTCAATGCAGAAGATTATAATGATGCTTATTTTCAAGTGTCAAGATTTGTATCCAGAAGCAATATCACTGGTTATACTTGGTACATAATAAAAAAAAAGGTACTTTTTCTATCAATGTTATTAAAAATGCCCAAAAAAGAATGATTCGATTGGGTCTTGTCTTTTTAAAAAATATATTTTTATATTTAGTAATATTTTAGATTTTTAAAAAATTATAGAAATAAAATGTGTTAAACCATAGAATATATATATATATATCTGTTTAAAAAGCAGCTCATATATCCAATATATTTTTCACACAATGTTTTTTAAATGTAAAGAAATTATAGAAAGTAATTATTTTCATCGACTAAATTTAAGAAAAGTGTATTTCATTTTTAGTTCTTTTATACAAAATTCCAATGAAAAGGTTCGTCTGAATTGAAATTTGAAAACAATATAACTAGAAAAATTCATGTTATTTTTCTTAACAACAAATGATTTATTATTATTTTTTTTTTTAATAATTTGTGAATTATACAAATTAATAAAAATTCTCTCGACAAAGACAAGTAAATTTAGGTATAAGTTTTTTTAGATAGAAGAGAAGCTTGATTACACTTATTAAATTCGATTATGAGAATAACCATTAAAAGGAGATTGATGAAATTTAGAAACATCGGATACA
Organism: Latrodectus elegans; assembly: GCA_030067965.1. Classification (NCBI taxonomy): domain Eukaryota; kingdom Metazoa; phylum Arthropoda; class Arachnida; order Araneae; family Theridiidae; genus Latrodectus; species Latrodectus elegans. The sequence goes on along the minus strand of CM057822.1, from coordinate 90,076,848 downwards.
AATAATATATATATTATATATGGTTGCGCTCTGGTTTTTGTTTAAACCGTTCTTGTGTTCGAGTTCCAACTTCAATTGTCAAAAAATAAGTTGTTTGTTATAGTTCGAAATCCGCATTCAACTGTAGGTTCCATTTTAATTATCTTTCGTGTGGCAAACATGACCATTGATCGACATACGAAGTCATATTCATGTGAAAAGATGACAAAATGAAGATGACCACAGATTCTTCTTGACCACAAATGTTCCATTCAGCTCGAATATTGACTTTATAGTCAAAATAATTTGAGCGACATAATAAAATTGAAAGTAATAAAATATAATTGTGGAAGCCGATTTTGTAAAATAAAACTAAAATATTTCAAACGCGTAATCTGAAAAAATGATAATTTTTTATATTCGATATATATATATATATTTTAAACAAAGAAATTCAATCTTAAATTTTATATGTATTTTTTAATGCGTTCAAAGAAGCTAATTTTAAATTTGTGTTATGGTTAATATTTCCGCTGGAAATTAATATTTAGTGACTGAAATGTTAATACATCACTAGTCCATCCCTTACTTTGTCCCTCTTCCCCATAGAACAGGTTTCCTGTTCTTTTCTGACGGAGGAATATTTGTAGAATTAAGTCAAGGTTCTTATGTAACGTGAATCCAGTTTTAAGTGCTTCTGGGGCCCATGTCAAGTTCATCTCAAGAAGATGACAAAATAACTTTCAAAATAAATAAAAGGAAAGAAGAAAGTATTTGGACAAACCTCTGGCCAACTTAAAAGTAGTCTAGTTTAAATATATACTTTAATTTTTAATAGTGATATTCTGCAAATATTAATGAAGCACATATTTTTATGAAAGAAATATTTTTTTAATTTAATGTAATCATAATTCTTACTATTTAAACTTGTATGTATGCACGCATGAATGAATGAATTCAATTTTTTCTGGATTCTCCAGTAAATGTGTATGTATTACCCAATAGAAATTATGTTTAACCAATTTTTATTTTTCCTAACTTATCCACAGGAGAACGTTAAGAATCTAATACAAGTTTGTTATCTCTTCAGACTTTTTGTCTAGCTTAATAATTTCTTTAATTCAAAATTTTCTCATACAATTTTAAAACTTGGAGATACAAAACTATGTGTTCTGACTATACTCCTAAGTAATTACATAATAATGTTTCATAGACTGGAACAATAAAGTATTCGAAGGTCAATGCTTCAATTCGTTTTGTAATGTAACTAACTTTCGAACAAATGGAAGCCTCATATCCCAACCAACATGACATGTAATCTTTTCACATAGCTATCATTTTGAAAAGAAATGATATGTAGTCGTAAAATTATTAACTCATATACTAGCATCACTGAAGTCGAAATGAAATTAGCCGTATGGTATGGTTTTCGATCGGATAAGTTACTGAGCTCGGAACTGTTGCAATATGAAAATGTCGATGAGTTTGGTAAACTGCAATAGATGCTTGTTTTATGAGCCTCTAATTTTTTATCACTCACACGACTTTACGAACTAGTGACTAATTCTTAACGTGTTCTCATAGAACCTATGATAATTTTAATTCCGATTTATGAGCTAAAATTTTGAAAAATCTCTATTGCGAACACATTTTCTTGAATCTTACATTTGCCTTTTGTTTTTGTCGTCTATTTTTTTCTCAATTTTATTTATATTATCATTTAGAAATTTGGATTGACGTTTTTATTAGAGAACCATAAATCTGTCAACTTATAGATAACTATCTGCGCTATGTGCTAATAATAAAATTTTATTCATATTTTTTAAAACCCTTTTTTTGTGGAATTTTTTCTGCCTTATCATGTGTATCAGAATATAATCAATAACTTCAAATGCAAATATTGAAAATTACTTTAGCAAGGAGTTATCGCGGTAGAGAATATGACATTTTAGAGCAGGGATGGCGAACCTTTTTTAAACGTTGGTCAAATTTTATTCATATTCCTTTTCTTTACTACAAACTTGTCGGTCACTAATGCTCATATGTACGAGAGTTAAGTTCAATAATTTTTAAATGAGTATTTTAAAACTAACAGCTTTAAAATTCAATCGGCCTAACAAGTAAAAATGAGCGTAGTTTGACAATTAAAAATTTTTAGTGGGGTTATAAAATTTTCTAAGAGTTTAGTGCAAATGATAGTAAATGCTTAAATGAACAAAGAGTGGAGAAAATTACATACAATACGTATTAATAATTATATATATTAAGTTTGATTATAATTAAAGTCGGTGATTATAATTAAAGTCCCGATTTTAAAATCGATAATTTTAAAACTACTGGTCAGAATGACTTGATATTTTAGCAGAACAATCGTAAGGCAATATATATACGCAATATATATATATAGTTTTTAATATTAGGGTCATAAACATTAGTTTACCCTTTTTGCAGTTGATTCCTTGTCAAGTCTATTTCTATTAGAAGATTTTAAAAAGTTCATAGGAATAAAGAATTTTTCACACAGAAATATGGCCATAAACACCATTAAAAGAGACTAATTTTTCATTCATATAAAATTATTTGGTAAGGAATCCCATACGTTTTATATAATTTTTTCAGTTTTTATTGTGGGATGTGTCAGCAGTACTTTCACACTGTTTTCCTCGTCTTCAGAAAATAAAACTTAAACTTTTGTGTTCCACATTAAGCTGCTTCTCAAAATTCAACTGATTCCATTTCTAAATTATAAATACTAGTTAGCCACATAAATTCGGCTGACTCCATTGCTTCAAATTCTGTTCTTTTTTTTTAAATTTTAATTTTATTTATTGATTTTTTTTTATAGATTTTTATAGTTAAAGTGAAGTGTATTTTCCAAACTTTTAAATTAATTTAGAATTTCTGTGCAAAGCTTGTTTTGCTTCCGGCATTATCATTAAATATTTTTTAATTGTATTTTCTTCAATGTCAACTGAGTCAGCAAAAATTATTGTGTTTTGAAAATTTTTTCGTAATTGAGGAAAACATTTCTTCATTTTATTTCCAAATTCATAGTAAAGATGTCAAGTTTCATCATAAATATTTTAATATTTTCAAATGTCATGAAATCAGTTAGCAAATGCTCTTGGAGTTGTTTTTATTTAGTTTATTGAAATGCTGAGTGACGTTTCATAGAAATATTAAATCATTTAACCAATGTATAATGGATAATTCATCAAAGCTATTGTCTTTTTCAGTTATAAAGAGATTAATTTCTTCTAATAACGTTACCAAGACTTGACCGTATCTAAGCCATTGTAATTGTTGTACGTCAAAATCCCTAAATATTATCATTCAGTTTCTCCGAAAAATTGTGCAAAAATTGCCGTTTATTAAGAGCTCTTGTATTTATAAGGTTGATTATTTTTATTACTACTATAACACATTTAACTGGAAAATGTTTTTAAACCATGCTCTACACATTAAACTTGTTGGTGCATTGTACAATGAAATTCATTCAGAGAATGTGAAATTTTTTGCTTAAGTTTTTGAATAAATCCAATGTTTTTCCCTACCATACCAGGTGCACCATTTGTTTTTACAAAAACTATTTTCTTGAGGTCAATATCCATTTCTTTAAATGCAATATAAAGTTCTGTAAAAATATCAATCTATATACATTTCCATTTCAATTTTATTAGTTTTATTAACTCTTTTATTATATTTCTAGACTTACACCAAACAAAAACTGCTAATTGTCCATAACCATTTACATCCCTACTCTCTTCTAAAGCAGTTGAATTCATTTCCTGCATAATTTAAATTGTTATGTGTATTAGCGAAAAAAATATTTTCTAATTCTATTACTCTATCTTTGATTATGTTGTGATTTATAGATAATTTATTTATACGCTTTATAATCTTGTCTTTATAAACAACAAACAATGTAGGACTACATTCTAAAAACATTTTTTTTCTTAATAAATTCTTTTTTTGAAAGTTATTCTTGTAGCGAGCAATACAATGGCAACTTGGAAACAAGAAATTATGTTATTTTAGGAACCAAAAAAGTTTAAAACGCTAATTTGAGTAAAATTCTCTTTTTCATTTTTAGAAAATGAGTTTTCTTTCTTTATCTGTTGACATACCGGGATTAGAATTCAGTGTTTCAAAATTTTTTTTTACATTATATGCAGATGAAGTCACTTCTCCATTACAAATTACTCATAACCATTTTATTTCTTTCAATCACACCATATTTATCAAATCATTCAGCTTGGAATTCATATAGCTTGTTTTTAATTTTTTTAATCGCTGATATAGTGCAAGATTACAATTTAAAAATATATATATGCAGAATACATAATAATTTTAGAAATTTTTTATTAAATAATATATATACGAATCAATACATATTATTTTGGAATGCGTTCAAAATGAATGCCACTAAATTCAGCTCTGATATTAATTGGTACCCGCGTGCCTTAATATGAGTATCAAAAACTGCCAGATATCTGAGAGGAGAATATCGAACTTTTATTGAGTTCCTTTGTGGGCAAGCTAATGAACCGATAACCTGTCTGTGAGTATGTACAGTTCTCATCTATCTCTTCGCGCGTGAAGAAATAGAGAATTGTTTGTTCTAAGAATCCTTAGTTCCTCGTTCGAAGTGATATGTGAATTGGTACAGTATTGATTCTACCAATCTAACACTAGCATAATTACCGAGAATACAGATATATGCGTGGCGTGACTGCCGCCTTACATGGTGAAAGAGAGAGACAAAATGCTACAGAAGACTTTTTACAAACATAATCTTACAAACATGTTGTTAACATAACCTTTCAAAAGTGCATTATTTTTTTTTTTCAATGTAAAAAATGTGAGTAAAATAATACACTTTACTTGATATTTTGTAAACACTTTTGGTTTATTTTAAATACTACAAACCCATTTGCTTAACTTTAGAACTGTAATGATCAAACTGAAGGTTATCAACAGCATTCAAATTGCTTTTGTGTCAATGCAGCACTCTTGACAAAATGCAATAAAATAAAAATTATCCACCCAAATTAGAAAATCTAAATAAATCCGCATAAGCAAACATGTGGTTGCCTAGCAACAGTGTGTCAGTTAAAAAGCTGAAGTGGATCAGTGTCTGACCTACGGGTCATAGGTTCACCATCCCTGTTCTAATAGAAAGTCATTCGTCAAACTATATTTGCAACAATGTTTCAGAAAAACTACATCCAGGTCATTTTAATATGCAGATTTTATTTAAAAAAACCAACGTAAAAATGAAGAAAGCCAAGGATATCTGATGATTTGAGTAAGTATGAGTTACTCATACATGAATTTCGATAAACAAACCTATTGCTATCCGAAATTTCCTTTGAGGAATTTTTAATGTGGATTCAGTTGTAACTTGTAAATAAGGTATACAGTGCTGGCCACCGCAAATGCAACAACCTGAAAGAAGTAATCAAATAACATGAAATTTACAATATGCATAAGTGGAAGTGAGATGTTATTGTTCTTGTGTGCCAGCTAGGATGGCAAATTGGGGTGCGCTGCTCCACTTTTCCAACTGAAGCGTATTTGATGCGGAGTCCGACTTCTTCAATACACACACACATGCCTTAGAGACCCGTTTATAGGGTAGGCAACCATTCACACCTCCTTCACACAAGGAAAGGACAAAGACAGGATAGATAGAGAGAGAAAGTACATCTATGCCTGAAAAGAGATTCGAACCCAGGACCTCCTTATTCGTAGTCAGTAACGCTGATTGGAGGTGAGATATCAAATTATTAGAATCTCAGCGCAGACGCACATCACGCGTGCCTGTGGCCTCTCTTCAAAGCGCTGCTTAAGGCTTGGAAATTTCAACAATTTTAAGGTTGGCAATTGCGTTTTTATTTATTTATTTATTTAAAAGAAAAAATGCTTTGTAGAAAACAGCGATTATTTTTCGAGTTCGAGAGAGGAAGAATAGTGGGATTGTGAATTATCTTGCAGGGAAATTGGTAGTCGTGCTGGACGAAACAAAACAACTGTAATGCGGGTATGTGATCGTTGGATGCAGGAGGGCACGAAGGACCGATGTATTCGATCACATCCACCACAGTGCATCATTTCACGTGATGACAGGCAAATTGTGCGCATAGTGGTGATGGATCACACAGCCACGTAATATTATCATAACACAGCACGTTCAGTATGTAACGCATCATCCAGCGTCCGCGCGTACCATTCGACGCTGGTTACAGCAGCGTGTTTTGTCAGCAAGACGTCCATTGCTTCGTCTGTCCTTGAAGAAAAACCACAGTCGTCTCCGCCACCAATGATGCGAAAGAAGGATGTAAACGGCATAATGGAAATAAATTTTCTTTACTGAAGAGTCACGCTTCTATCTGCAACACCACGATGGTAGCATTTGAGTCTGGAGACACCGTGGAGAGAGGATGATGAACAGCTGTATTATGCACCGCCACACTGGTATTGCAGCGGGTATTATGATATGGGGCGATATTGGATATCACTCTCACACTTCTCTAGTATGAATTGCTGTTACTTTAAACAGCCAACGGTACATCTCCAAGGTGTTGGAGCCAGTTGTTCTTCCTTATGTTCAAGGCTTGCCCTGAGCCATGTTTCAACAGGATAATGCGGACCACACGTTGCACGCATTGTCTAAGGGTTTCTCGTCAATCGCCAGATTGAATTACTTCCCTGGCCGGCTCGCACTCCGTATCTTTCGCCGACAGAAAACATGTGGTTCACGATTGTTCAGTGATTGACCCATATTACATCCCCAACTGCCACACCAGATCAATTTTGGCAACGTGTGGAAGCTGCTTGACCTGCTGTACCTGGAGAACACATTCAAAGTCTCTTTGAATCAATGTCAAGGTATGTGGCAGCGGATTTCTTCAACAATGACGGCTACTCTAGCTACTGATTTTGGCCGGAACCACACTTAACATAATCTATGAAGTTAATCATTTGATACTTGGTCAACAGGTTACTTGCAAAATAAATTTTGTTGTGATCTCTCGTCTTTCTTTCTTGGTGTTGCAATTTGAGTGGCCAGGATTAGGAAATTGGATGCTTGATAACATAATAGAGGTAAAAAAGAATTTCATATAGCAAACAAAAAGAAAATGATGTAGTACTATGCAAAACAAGCCGATAGGCTTCAGGTATTTTTTAAGAAAAACGTGAAATGCATTCTTTGACTGCTAAAAATATATTTTAAAAAATGCAGTTTTGAAATATAAAAAAAAAAATGGGATTGTTTTGGCAGATTTTACATTAATAGGAGGAAAATGAGAATTGTTTTAAGTAGGAATTTTATTTTGCAGGGGAGTTTCTAATATAGTGCACGCGTTGAATTTTTTCCAATACTTTATTTATAAAATTTATGTTTTGGTAAAAGTAAATATTAAGATTTAAGATATTTTTCTGTTACGAACTTTCGGTTTGAAGAACTAAATTACGAGCACGTTAAAATGAACATCTAAGATAAAGATAAGAGAGTTAGAAAAAGCTTCTTCCTCATCCAGATGTAAGCAAAGTTTGATTCTGTGATAAAAATTTGTTTTACTTTTTCATTTGTTCGTTGCAATGAGAGGTTTCTCAGGGTCTCAAGAGTAATTTTTTCCCCAATTTACTTTGCTTTCAGATATACAGGTAGTTATCATAAAGATATTATATAAAAAGTATATATCATGGTAGTACAAGACAGTTTTAATGATCATTTGAACATCATAAATTTTGTCACAAATGTAAAATATCAGATTTACTTATTTTCAAGAAGAGAAAGACCTGGAGTAGTAACTGATTGTTTTTAGAAGTATGTAAAATTGTATATTTTAGATTTTTTTAACTGTACACAGTGGCAAGAAAAGTCTGGAAAAATTAAAAAGTGACAGAAAAGAAATTGAGTAATACTTCTGGTAACTAAAAATACTACAGCTAAAAGGATTAAAATTCATTCTAGTATTACAAATTGGAGAAATTTCTTTAAACTTATCATTCACGGCAGAGCAATAATTCCCAAGCCACACGTTAGGTAAGAATACCAAAATGTTGTGGTAACAAATTAATGTTATTCTCAAATTACAAATGCTACCTTGGTAAATCAATTATATGATCAAACGAGGAGTTATTTTTTGAACTCTTCATTCCACACCAGAATGGGTGGCAGATGCTTGCAGAGTGTATGATTGTCTCCTTTCAAATATCAAGCACGGAAGCGATATGGCCAGCTATAGCGCAGTTTCTGCTGCCCCAATCATAACTCTGAAGGGAAGGATCACTGGTGAGAAGTATAGAAATTTTTGCAACAGAGTCCAGCTTATGATATACAGCTAGTTTCTTCCACAAGCTAGAATTTTCCAAGATAATAATGCTCAGTTCATAAAAATTTTAAATAAAAACATTTTGATGATTTAAGAAAAAAATTTTTTAAAATTGAATTCTCACATTTTTATAATTTGATTATTATAAGAGATTTATTTGTACCATATATGAATGAATTTTGTCAATTTCAATAATTAAAATATCAATATTATCTTTCTTTTCAAATTTAACTTTAAATTTTTTTTGATATTTAAACAAGCACACGTTTTTTAAAAAAAATATCCATTATTTAGTAATTTGCATGAACAATTTTTATGTAAGCACATACCGCTTTACAGAAAACTAAAGAAGAAATAAAAAATATACACAATTTTCCTTAAATAAAAGTGTTTATTATATGATCAATTAATTTATACAAGTTAATAAATAATATAATACATGTTTCAAATTGTTCAAGAATTAAATAACTATAAAAAATTTCAATATTAAGTATATAGTAATCAACAAAACATTTTTATATAAGAATACAAAGATATCAAATAAGTTCAGTTCAGCAAGTAATACTGTTACAAGTTGCGTAATGATATAAAATTTTATTTACAGTTTAAAAAATTAGAATTTAAACAAGAATTCATAGTAATTTATATAAAATGTCCTTATAATTAACAATTGCATAGAGTTTGTGTTGTTCTATTCTACAATAAATTTTGTCATGCACCACTTTTCAATAAACAGGACTGTGAGTTAAATTTGAAATTTAAATTCTTATGAATGTTGTGTGTGTGTGTGAAAACTTAATGATAATAATATAAAAAAAACTTATCACATTATAATAATCAACATAAAACACTACATATTTGATATATGTAACAAAATACACCATGAAATGATTATTTTTACTTAAATAAATATACAAATTGTACTAACACAGTGAAATACATAGTTTCACAGTATAACATAGAAAGTAATGTATCGAATCGATATTAAATAAATGATGTAATTTCTAGGCGAATTAAAAAAAATCAATAAATGAATGATTATTTACAAATGAGATGTGATTCTACAAATGTAAAATGACTAAAATTTGTTCCTAAACTCCATATGTATGAATGTGTTTCTGAGCAATATACAGATAGTGATAAATGCTTTCTAATACTTAGTATATGTACAAACTTGATTAAATATATTTTGAATCTCATACTTTTCTTTGCCTAGTCTAAGTATTAACTAATCAAAGTCTAAGTCAACAACGATAAATAATGAATATACCAGATGAATAACAAGATATTTGTTTGAAAGCGATTTGAAAGAGGGAAGACAATATTTGAAATTCTAGAAAAAGAAACAGATTTTTACAACAATACAGCACACAAATTGATTGCATAATAGATAACTATTATGCAGAAAAACCATGCTGAAAATGTTTTTATGAAGTATCAGTCAATAAAATTTGAATAAAACGTTTAGAAAATTAATACTAGTGTATAAAAATGCAATAAAATAAAGAACACAGTGCATAATAAAATAAACTTCCTTTTTAAAGGTAAAAAATTTGTCAAAAATGAACACAATTTGTGACTTAACTTAAATTTAAAGTTTCATTTTTTTAAGATACAATGTTTCATTTATAAGCAGATTGTAGTTTACTAGATTTTTATTCAATTTTTAACATCACATCAAACATATTTTTACTTCAACATTTACTTACTGCCACTATACCTGCCATTGAATATGCAAATTTAACATTTTAATTTATTTATTCCTATAGAAATGAAAATCATATATAAAATTACACATATATAAGATTACATAATGCTCTTAACATAAAATTATAAGCAGCAGTTAATTATATAAATTTTGTGGTAAACTTAATGTATAATTTGATATTACTTTAACTGATTACAAAACAAATTTGTTGCATTAAATTCATTGATAAAAGAAAATAATCTTTATGTATTATTCATATATAAACATAATTTGATGAAATAAAACAATGAGGTTTAGACAAAACAACAAAATAATAAGAAATTAATTTTTTTTTCGAAATTTAAATTGATTAAAAGCAAATAATTTTAACAATCACACACCTATCACACATTAATTTTCATTACTTAAGATTATTTATTCCAAAGTAGTTAAAAAATTTAATCCAAAGTAGTTTAAAATTAATAACAAAACATTTTTTCCTTAATGATTAAATTTAATAATTTTACATTTCTGCATTAATTGTAATGGATCTTCAACACATTTTTAGAAAATGTGAGTCTAACAATATAATCTGGATTAAAGAAATTTGAAAATTAGATTTCATGCCTTTAAAAGTGAATGTATTTAGTTGAACAAATCCTTTACTATTTAATATTAAATGATAAGAAAAAAATGAGTACAATATATATATATAAAAAATTAAAAATACTAAGTAAAAACTATGGTATCAAAAGCAAAAGAAAGCGTAGTTTATATACCTTCAAAGTTAAAACATTTTTGTTTCTATACATAATAAATATTCTGGAAAATGAGCAAAAATGAACACAAGTTAAGGAAATTTAAAACTGTTAGTAGTTATTCAAAAACATAAGATTGATAAAAATATCCAACTTAATGAAAATTAAGTTACTTAAAGATTTGAAATTACATTTTCTTTCACATTTAGTTTCAAGTGTTGTCTGAGAAATATAACTGCAATAGTAAACATTTGCTTTGACATGTAAAACACATTTGAATTCCTATATACATGAAAAAATAACAAGTCATATACATAACAAGAAAATATAATTACTAAGCAAGTAACATAACCAGCATGCTACAGGTTGTTCAAGCCAAATTGACTATTTACAAATATTTCTTCTATTGTATTCAGCTAACATTTGAATTGTGGACTTGCGCATGGGCTAATAGGTATGCTCCTTTATTTTTGACACCTAAATTACACTTGAAGTCTTTCTTGTGCACCTTAGGAGGAGGCGAGATGCATTCCAGTTTTGTGACAGATGGTGATGTGGAACACGTAGTGGACAGCACACAAGAAACAGGGGAAGATGTGCGGCTTTCACTGCTGAGAGATTGAGGAGAAGTTAGATGATCTGGTCTCTCTAATAGTAGTGGCTCAATGTATGGAGCTAACTCATTATCATCATGTGGAGTCATAGTGCTGTAACCATGATCACTATCACCCCCTGCTGGTCTTCTGTAATTTGTAGGCACTCGATAAGGTGAAACAACAGGCTCTACAGCTGGAATTAGCTGCCTGCACATAGGAACAACTAAAATAAAGAAAAACAGAATTTTACTACTTTTAAAACAAAATACTGCAAAGTATACATGCATTATATTATAAATCATTCTAATATATTAGATTTACAGAAAATCATGTTTAATGAATGTATTTAAAACATAAGTTGACATTTAGAACGAAAATAAAAATAGTTTTAAAACTCAAATTAGATAACAACAGCTATAATTCATGTGTGCCACTATATTATTTCTATTTCTATTAACAGATTTACCTAACTGCATGTTGAATTGCCTTACCTAATTATGTTAAAATGTTTTTATTTATCGATATTGTGTCTATAAGGCAGGGGAAAAAGCACCAAAGCCATTTATAAAGATTTTGCAGATTCAATTATAGATTCACCTATTAATTTCATATAGGACTTATTTTTAAACTAACTTAAATTAAGTGAGACTTTTTAAATGAAAGAATAAAAATTAATACAACTATGTGCAAGCAACATAAAATTGTAGGAGGAACATAGGATCTCAAATATACACTTCAGGTTTTATGGATGCGCCAGGAGTTTACTGTAAGAATGTAAGTCTTAGTGAGAATTATTATTTTTAAAAAAAACAAAGAAGCTTAATTCATCCACATCAATATGACAAATTCCAAATCTATTTCACGCAGTAAAAAGTTGAAGATTATTAAATCAAACTGCAGATAAGATTTTAATGATCTGAAAATATGGATTCAATATTAATTTTAATAATATTGGACACTTTAATCGAGTTTCAAAGTCAATTATGGAGAAGAAATTTGTATTTATTAAAATATTTCTTTAATTCATGGATTCTAAAAACTATGGATTTGACACTAAAACAAATATTTTTTCAATTTTGATTTTTGTAAGCAACTTCTTTTTCAGATCTAATGTAACTATATGAATACTAAGAACTTCTTAACATTTCAGTGAGTTAAAAAATAAAAATTTGCACTTATAAATGGAATAACTGAACTCAGCCTAGTATAACTAAAAACCATAGAGAATTGCCAAACTGTCTATTTCATTTTTTTTCTCACCTTCTCGTAACAATGATGAGAAAACAGATTAAACTTGAATTTAATGGGCATTGAATTGATCACTAGTTATAATTCTGAAAACTAAATTAAACACTAATATCAATATTCTATGAAGGAAGATATCATTTTAAGGTCTTCATTATTATGAAAGTTTCATTTTTTATTTATTTACATAACACTTATAGTAAGAACAGATATTGAATTTGAGTAAATCACTTAAGAGTTTCCCCCCCTTCTTTAAGTAAGTACAAAATTCTTGCCATTCAGTTTAAGATTTGAACAGAAGTCACAGCAATAACTTTAATCAACTATACAAATAACACAGCCATCATTTTTCAAAAGTCATTGTTCACAATCTAAGAACTCTAATGATTAATCTGTATATGAATTTATATGAAATTATTTTACTTATAATCTATTTTCCATTTGGGGAAAAAAAAAGATACTACAAAGTAGCCACCAAAATTTATAAAGAGATAAGTACAGGAGCTAGGATTGTTTCTCTAAATGAAAATAAATATAAGGATGATATGATTTTCCTACATTCGTAAACAATTTAAATCGCTAATATTATTAACAAAATTTATTTAAAATTAAAATTACAATAAATTGAAGCTTAAGATTTTACAGAATGAGAAAATTATATATGGTATTTTACACAATACAATTTCAGCTTTGTATTGAAAATATTGCTTATATGTTTCCAAAGAGAAACAGTTAAAAAATGTATTTTAATATAAGAGTAACAGAAATGCATAATTGCTTTTGCTACCCGATAAATTTTTTTAAAAAATTATTTAAAAAAAAATGATGTTGCTTCAAAATACAAATGTAAGTCAGACAGAAATAAATTTTACTGATTGTACAGTAGGTTTTTCAATAAAATGAAACAAATTAATTTTTGCATAATACTAAGAGAGACTTAGAGTATATAAAAACTAAAGTTAAACCTGGATTAATCTGTTCATGGTATGATTCAATTTCATCAGGTTCATTTTTCAGATGAGCCATTGTGAAATTATCAGGGGAAGACATTCTGTAATGTGAAGATGTAGTACTCCTACGCTTACGGAAAAAATATAATAGAAAAATTAAGAAGAACAAGCCCACTATAGATCCAGCAGTAATAGGTCCTACATTAGAATCAGCAAGGACTAGAAGTTCTCCTTCAGGTAATTCTTCTATAATCAAATATAAAACAATTAATGATTTAAAGTAAGCCACAGTTGAATGATTTACATGAGATACAACTCAAACAATAATAATAATCCTTTTAGAACAATAAACACATACTCAATAACATCTAAGTAAAACAAAAATATTTAGAATAAAAATTATAGAAAAAAAGTCCCTTAGAAATTTAAGGTTTTTAAGAAACAATGAGTTATCTATAATTTATCTTTACTCTATTAATTAACTCAATAAATTTGAATGATTTTAAAGTAAATTTAAATATATATTTATAGATATAATAAAAATGTAAAATATTTTTGACAAACAAAAATAATTCTACAGCATTAAAAATGAACTTGAAAACAACAAATATATGAGTTTTAGCATATTTAATAATAGAACCTTTTGCATTCTCTGTATTAAACAGATAAAATTTATTCTTTAAACTAAAAAATGAAAATTATTAAAAAAAAAAAAAAAAAAAAAAAAAAAAAAAAGCAAAGCAAACAATATGCACCATTTCCTCAAATACTACATCTTAAGGCTTTGATCACAAATCTAATATTTTAAAAAACTGAGATTATTATAAAATATGTCAAGTTTTTGTTCAAATCATCCTTAAAAGAACACATAATTTATTTTTAAAATATAATGGATTAATATTTAAATTAAATGGTGACAATTTGTTGTAAACAAAAAATACTATGCATTGTTTTTAAAAGATAAAAACGGATTATGCAATAAATGTCATGTCACAGAAAAATACTTTGAATGAATCTTAATAAAATCATAAATATTGAAAATATAGATACTCAATTAATTCTAAAACCAAGATTGAAAAAGACATTCTTCAAATTTCGTATTAGACACATACCTATAATTTCATCAGAGTATGGAGTTCTAGATCCAAATACTCCACCAAAGCACCTTCGCTGTTCAGTGCAAAACTTTTCTGGCAATGGTGTAAAACCATCTCTTTCTAGTTGACACCATTCACACCCCAATATTCCCAAGCAATCACTAAATATTTTTTCAAAGAATTAATCAGAAATATGATATTTTTCCAACAATATTAAACAATTTATAATTTACAATTACTAAAGAATAATTTTATTTAATTAATACAAATAATTTCAAAAAATGTATAGCAATCAAGATAATATATTTTACTGCTATAATGTAAAAAATATATATACATATAACAATTATAAGAATATTAAAAATTTTTTATCTGGTACATAATATTCCTATACCATTTTTTGAAAAAATCTATTGCTAATTTCACTTGGATAATAACTTTAAATTAATTTTAAAAAACAAAGAATTATTTTGAAAATGTAAAATAAAGTTTTTTTTCTATTGTAGAAGAATTTTTTAGCTTAGGTTTATTGAAACAATGAACTTCTTTATGTAAATAACCAATTTTTTAATATGGTTTTAAAATTTTTTTTGTTTTCTCTTATGAACTAAGTGAGTACAGTTAATTCATTTTGATAAACAGTTTAGAAGTGTTATTTGCTATATTTCATAAAACTATTGACACTAGAATGTAAATTCCAACAAAATATCCCAAAGAATTTTAAAGAAATTATATTACCAGCTTTTTCAGTAAATGGTTATTTCGATTCAATTATAACAAATAATATATTTGTTTAAAAAGGAATTGGACGTTTAAAAGCTACAATAAAAATACAGTACAGTAAGTCTTCATAATAAAGTGCTAGGATGGGGTTTTTAAAAAATAACCATATTCTTAAAGATAAGAAATTTGCATAGATTTTCAAACAGAAATTCTTAAAAGGTTATAAAAGAAATCATAACTTTTACTGATTTCTGAAAATTAGAAAATGTTTCCAATAACTAGACAATAAAAATAATGGTTTAATTATCACATGAAAGAAATTTGCAAGCATTCCTTTTGTGATAAAATTTTAGCTTCCTAAAGGGTTAATCATTGCTCAACTGTCATGTTTTGCATAAGGGTTAAAGAGACTAGGACCTATGTTTTAAAATACCGCTTTTTACGATAATGGGCCCATGGCTATAAACATAAATTCATGACATTCAACTGATAGAAAAATGTCAAATATAAAATTTATAATGATTATCTAAATTAAATATTTTAAAAATAGAATATATTAATACAGAATTATGTGGAAAAATAGATGATATATATTGTTTACTAGGTTAAAGTTCATCAATAAAATAAAATTAGCTTTCTTGATATTAGTTATTAAATAATTTAAGCTAGTTTACCAATTTTGATATTTTAAATGACAAATAAAAGTTTATTACCTTAGTTGACTTCTTGAAGAACAATAATGATCATAACAGGGTCTTAAATGTTCAAGTAGTTTTATATTAACAGTAGGTAAATTTGGTAACTCAGAAAAATGAGGACAAGTTTCATACCTAAAAAGAATGATCAAATGCAAAATGTGATGACAAATTTATTAAAATATCATCAATTCTATAAAATATATCTTTTATAGAGAAACTTACTGATTATTTTCTGCATTTAAATCTCCTTTACAAAGATCTAGTTTAAATGGGCATTCACATGGACATTCACACTCAGTTGGTTCCATTCTGTGGCAATTGAGGCATAATCTGTCAGTCTAAAAAAAGAAAGAATAAAATTTAAGCAATAAATAAAATCATTTTTATAGACTTTAAAACAAGCAAAGTGTAAATCAATTTGTAAGACAAAAACATGTTTGATTTTGACAAAAACTTGAGTCATGGTTACAGTATCCATACATTTTTTTAAAAAAAGAATATTATTGTTTTTGCTACCTGTTTCATATTCTTTTTTCAATTTGACCAACATTGTTATTCAAAATATTTTTACAAATGTATTTAAAGAGTCAGAAAATTATGCATTTTAATATTCTTTATAACTAACAATGTTTTAACTATCTAGATAACAGGTAAAGTATTGATTGTATCATACATTGATTCAAAATTTTTAAATAAACAATTACTTTGAAAAAACATTTGACATTTATCATACAATATATTCACTTAGCAATATGAGAATTATTAAGAAACTTTTGGACCATTCTACATTTTGAATATAAAAGCACCTAGTACCTAAAATTTTTCTTTATTATTCCCAGCTTGCCAGGCCAGAATCATTTTCAGATATGAGTGCTTTCATATCTGAAAATGATTACAAAATGATTCTGGCCTGCTTAATATGCTAAAAGCTAGGAATACATAAGACTACAGTAAAAAATTTAAAGTCATAAAACCTTGAAATACATGACTTAGAGTTTCTAACAAGTAAACTTGGTGGCTCAATCACATCTTTATAAAACTTGTCGACAATTTCTGGATAATTCTTGGTTACTGAACATGCAGAAAATAAGATTTTTACTGTCTTCATAATTTTTATATAAATATATTTTTAATCACCTGATTACAAATGAAACTTTTTTGAAACACAATTTAAAACAATTGAATGCAAACATTCTAATTATTTGAACATTTTCAACAGACTTAATATGAAAGTCATTTAAATACAAAACAATACACACAAATTAAGAAGCATAAAAAGAAAAAAAAAACCTTCCATAGAAAAAAAAATTTATTTGTTGCTCCAGAAAACAGCTTGTAAAAATTGCACTTAGTTATATTTATCTAATGCTTGAAAAAGAATCATAATTTCTACATATTTCATAATTAATGAGCAAGAAATGAAAATCATAATTAAAAATAAATATTTAGTGACATACCATACTACAGGGGCAAAATGCAGTTATACCATCACAAGTCTGATTAAGAATTCCAAGGAAAATGTTTGTGCCATGTATATGCATTACCTGTAATATGAAGATATAATATTCTTAGCAATTATACACATGTCCAAATTTTTGTTGTAAAATATTTAAAAATTGATTATTAATTGAAAGAAGAAGGAAAAATAAACCAAATCAAACAAATATAAATTACAAGTTGAAGGGCATTCATCTCATAGAAGTTTTCAATGAATAAAGACATGAAGATTTGACACTTAACCACAGATATTATCAAATTAAACTTAATTTTACAAATAAATGTACGACAATTTTGTTTTTAACACACACTTATTATTTCAGACTATTTTTGAAACTTCTTAAAACTAATTTAAAATGGTCTGAATGCCTTTAGCATGTGTATAATTTAAGAAACTTCATCAAAAAACAAGCAATTAAACTGCCATATTTTAAACATAGTTTTTTTTTTTTCCTTTGCTAAAAAAAAAAAAAAAAAAAAAAAAGCCATTGGTTTACTGGATGATACTATTTGCACTAACATTGCTGTTTAGTTAAAAACACAGAGCCCAGAGCCACTGGTAGCATTATTATTAAGCCACAACAAATAACTATCAAAATTTTGAGAAATATAAACCAATTTTTATAATCTACTGAAAGATGAAAGGAAAAATGCATTTGAAAATCACTGGTCATTAATAATGAAACTTATTTTTAACATATTACATAAGTTTTAATGTGGAAGATTATAAATAAAATATATACTGCTGAGTATTCAAACAATTAAAAATATTAGTTAATTGAATGACAATTATATTTGATACATAAAACTACATTATTTAAACTTAGAAGCTTCATTCATTTAATTGAAAATAATTATAAGACTATATGAAATGTGGTTAGAAAGCTCTCCTTTTTGTATATTTGCTGGTTATTTTTTAAAAAAAGATTTTCCCATAAACAGAAGTGTTTAGAATACTATCCCATTTAAAAGATTATGTATAGAATTTAACACACGTTGAGCGGTTTAGACACTGTTAGGGACTTTGGATGTTATCTTGTTCTACAGTTCCTAGAATTACCTCAAAATAGATCTAAATTTTAAAGTTAGAAGCGAATTGTTTAGTTTTAACAAATCTCATACTACAATGCATAGTTTCCTGCCAACTGGTTATAATTAAAAGTCAAAAACTTTCTAGATATACAAGAAATCAAATTACTTTAGAATTTCTGGAACAAAATTGCTGAAACCCCAACATTTATATTAATATTTATTTAGTAAAAGAATTCATTGAAAGAATTTTAAATTTGTGCTCAGAAAATAGAATTGTCAATAGTTCAACATAAAAATGATATTTCTCACATATTTAATATTTCTAAACCATAGTCATGATAATCAATATATAACAAGAGTATCATTTCACTTTCTACAAAGATAATATGAAATATAAGGAGAGGGGGTGGGGTGGATAATAAAGCAAGTAGAATATGTATTTTTACCATAACTTATCAGCAATATTTTACATTTGTGGGAAATTTTCATTGACTCATCAATTTCACTCCCAAGTAAAATTTCACCTGCACTAACATTTTTTAACAAGAAATTCAAACTCACAATGGTTTTAATATTTAAAATGAAATCATCATTCATGAAACATCAAAATATTTTTACAACAACTATCATTAAAAATATAATTTTTTAAAAGCTTTTTTTAAAACAATGACAAGCACTTGGATGACTAACACTTTGCCATAACAAGGCCAGAAACTGTTATTCATTTGTCATTACCAGGGACATACCACCACAAACCCATTTATAAGGTGGACCACATTCATATATCATCACAGAAGATAGGGCAGAGAAACATAGAGAGAAAGTAACATCCATGCCAGAACTGGGACTCGAGCCCAGAACCTAGAACTCAGGAGTAAGAAATGCTAACCACTCAATTGCTATTGGTCGGCACTTTTTTAAAAGTAAAAGATACATAAAAATTTCAATCCTTTTCAACCACATTCATTTCAACAACAAACATTCACATAATTTTATTTTAATTTAATACACAATATTTAAGTAAAATTTTTTGATTTAAAATAATTATTTGAAAATTTCTAAATTGCAGATATATATCAACTTGGTATAAAAGTTTCCATGAAATGATTCAGATGTTTGAAATATTTTTATACACACAAAATACTTTTAACATATGTTTTTCATAAGATGTTACAGTAAATGGAGAGTTATTGGAAAAATTGGATTAAAGAACTCAGAAGAGTACAAATGAATTTACTGTGAAACAATTATTAAATTGCATTTGAAGCAAATATCAAACATATATTTTAATAAATGAAATGAAGTTCACATAACTCACATGATAATTGCAATCTAACTTCGAATACTTTTTCAGATCTTTGAAAAGCTCAATAACTAATATTTAAATTTATCAATATAAAACAAATTGTGAAGTAGAACAATAGTTCTAGAAAGTGTAAATTATATATAGTTAATAATTTCAAATATTATTGGAAGGGATGTTAGTATATTATGCATTGAAATATTAAAATTGACCAACTAATAAAAATATTTTTTATTGAATAAAAAATTACAAATATTTATATAGGAAATTAATAACTTCATAATATTGTGTTATAAGAATATAAAAATTTAACATGGAAACAAGATACACAAATTTAAGTACAAAATTTTTATTTTAAACATTAAAATCTTATTTTGAAGCAGAATGAACAAGCTGGAAAAATCTTACTATAAAAGTCACGAAAAACTAATTCTGATAAAATTAACTTCATTAAAAAAGCAATTTTTTTCTTGACAATTCTGAGATAAGAGTGACATGTTTTGAAGTTGTAGTGTTTATTATATCATTATATGTTTAAATTATTAGGATAGTATTCATTACATTTAAATTTGTCTGCCCTTTAACAAATTATAAAAACATTAATACCATTTAAATAAAACGGTCATGTAATGTTACAAACCTGATATTTTGTACAGTGCTCACCAGGTACATAATTTGATAAAATCGCATCAAGACTAGTATTTAGCTAGAAATAGAAATTAATACAGAATTAAACAAAAATTTTAGATATAAGAAATGATTAAGTTATAAATGAAAGTAGTTGGTTATATGAGTATATATACATGACATACATTAAAAAGCCAGTCTCCTAAAAGGAAAATTAATTTTCCTACACATCTTAGAGATGCACATATCATGTAGGTTCTGATTGCATATAAAAAAAAGGGTTTTAAATTAAAAATTATATACTAATCACATTTAATTAATTATAAAAGTGAATTATTCAGATCATAAAAGGTTATTGTAAAAATGCTACAGAAGCTTTGATAGATGTTTTTTCCAAGCAGCTTGCTCTTTATAAATATTTTTTTCTAATAAATTTATAATGCAATTTTAACAGTTTACCATTTTCTAACTTCAGGCTTCTTATAGCACTTATAATGACAACAAACAGTTTTTAACGTATTGTATCTTGGATCATTTTTATGTGATAATTTTGGTTTGTTTGATAATCAATAGTTATTTTTTTTGCATTCAAAGATTTTATGTAATGAGAATTCTCTATATAGATCTATATTATCTGATAGAAACATAAAAATTTCAATGTACAGTAAAATTTCAGTAACAAATTACTCAATTTTTTACATATAAGACAATATTTAAGTATTATTATTCTTTGGTTTGTTATGGATTTCATAAATTTTATTATAAAATATTTATTAAAATCAAACATGTACTTTCCTTTCCTAAATTAATAAAAATAGCTTCTACAATTGCTAAAATAATGAAATGAAATATTTTCAAAGTTCTAAGGAATTCTTTGTATTATTCAAGTTTTTAATCACAGAAAAGATTATTTTAGGTTTAAACATAACATTTAGTAAATTTTCAATTTTAGATTAGGAATTCTTAAGTGCTATAGTAGAGGCTCCTTATCTTTTTCTAAATCAATGGCATTGTGAATTCTCATGAATATTAAGAATTACATTGCACTAACACTTGTTAGTTTTCTGTTAAAAGTATTTGTTCAAGAATATTCAATGAGAAAATATTTTAATTGAAAATAATATATAAAATTTCATTTTATTTTTTTTCAGAAAATCATTTATTTAAAAATATAGCAAAAATTGTTGAATAAAATTTATATGCAATATATAATTTACTTGTTAACATTTCCAATTTATTAAACTTTGAACTATAATAATGCAATTGATTTTGATTTTCATCTTGAATACAGATTTTCTGATCATTGAAATGTTTTAATCATTGCAAAAGTGAACAGTATGCTGATATACTAATAATACAATTTAGTTTTGTTATCCTATAGTGCAATGTTAATCTGAATTATTAAAATCATAAGTAAAAACGTTTAAAGTTCTAAGTAATAAAGTTTTACTTTAGGGACTTTTTTTTTATTTCTTATATCAAAAGGATTAATTATTAGAGATAATTCATTATTAGGGAATTTTTACTTCATATATAAAGACTTATACAAACTTTTAAAAATACAAGCTTTTTATGATTCCCAATTTTTATAGCAGTATATTATAAAATATTAAATTTGATTAAAAAATATATTTCTAGAAATTTAAATTAAGTGCATTATTTATTTTGAGAATTTCTATAATATCACCCTCAGAAATTTGTTCTCAAACCACAAAGAAAAATATGTAAACTAAGCATTACCTGATAATATCTTTGAATAGTCCTATCACTGTAACTTGCACAAATTTTTTTGGTTACAAGATTTCTATGATTTAGCATATCATTTGCAACCAATGGTTCCTTTTAAAAGAGAAAAAAAAAATTTGTTAGAGCAAATAGATTTTCAACAGATCAGTTTAAATATCAGCAATGAAATATTTAATTATTGTTTACCACGAAAGCTTGTCAAATGCCTAAAAATAAGGTACTAAAAATTCAATCCTACAGAAAGCTAAATTTCATAAGCATGCCCTATTGATTTAAAAAAAAAAAATCAGAGCTTAATAGGGTTCATAAAAATTCTCCGAAAACAAATTCCAGGAATATTCCAGGAGTTCACAAAGAATATTTTTAAGGAGCCATCAGTTTTTACACCTTTTATAAATAATATACCAATCAACTTTGGTCAAATATCACTATAATTAAGAATATAATGTTTTTCAAATGTAATATTCAAAAATTGAAAGAAATAGCACAGACATAATGGTTTGTCTCTATACTGATATGACTATTTGCAGGTTTTTAAAATGATATGTTTACTTTGAGAAGTTCTTTAATTTTATGAACCTAAATTGATTATTCAATAGTTATCATATATTGAATCAAATTAAAATAACACTGGAAACAAAAAGATTTCAAAATAATAGAAATGAGTATTATTAATGTATTATTTTTTTTCTTTAAAATTATATGTGGCATGATCTTAGGATTGCTAAACAATCATGCTAACAAAAGAAATTTCGCATTTTACACTAATTTGACAAATGATTTTGAACGATTTTACTACACAATTATATGACCTTAATGTTAAATAGCACAAAGTCATAAAATCTTAATACTAAAAAAATTGTGTGGCAAAACCATATTAATTAAAAACTGACTGGTTCTTGGTTAAATTATATTTACATTATGGAACTGTATTCTTGTTTATTATCTAGTGAGAATAATATAAGCTTATATATTGTTTCTTTTTGATCTATAAAAGTGAAAATATTAAATAATTAAATAAAAGATTAATACTATCTCAATCTTCCTCAAAACGTCTAAAGAAAACAAACTTAGGAGTTATTCATTATTTTCAAGGAGTTATCTAAAATTTTCAAGAATTTCCAGAAGCTGAACAATGATTGAAAAAAAAAATTATAAAATTTTTTGCATTATAGATAAATTATAAAATATGAATCATTACACATAGAAAGTAAAGCATAGCAATTAACAGCAACACATAAAAATGTTTCTTTGTTGTTATAATGTTCTAGATATAGAAGTAGCATTTGAAAAAAAGAGGCAAGAAACAATTCAATATATTATGAACAAACTAGAATTCATGTTCTTATAGTTGCATTACATTAAATAAAGGAAAGTAAAAAACAAACTAAAATTTATCCAAGAATTCAATTTATTTGACACAGATTAAAATTAATTAAACAATGGAAAAAAAAAACTTTGAAAACATATCCTTTTGATGTAAATTGGTTAATTAATAAATTGTTTTATGGATATTGCACATTAACTTATTCAAATAGAACACAAGAATAATAATAGTTTCCAAACAATTGTAAGACATTATCAATAATTCAACAAATAGATTGTCTTTAAACTATTGTTACATAAGAGTAGCAAATTAAATTTGATAAAATAATGTAATATTTACAATATGAAGAATTTTTTTTATTTAATGAAAATTTTTTTTGTGATTGAGTTAAATGAAGAAAACTTCACAAGCACACTTAAGGAAATAAAAGTAAATAATGTTATTATGTAGCCCCTCCCCCAAAAAAGTAATCTAGTTTTAAATTAAAATTGTTTAAAATATTTACATTAAATAGAAAAATCAAGGAGGAAGAAGAACTGTGTCGTATGATTCAGATAATCACAATAATCATAGCATAATTTGTAATGTAATTAGTTACCTAAAATAATTCAATCTTTGAATTTTATGTCTTATCTTTAGACTATTTGTATGAATCATAAACAAATACAATGATAACACTGATGACTACTTTATGGGATTTTATGTGTCACTCAATAGTTAAGAAAGTCATTAACTTTGTAAAATACACATAGAAATATTAGTTGTGTAACACTTTTAAAGTAAAATATCCCAAGCACTTCAATCCTGTAAGGAATAACTTTTATACAGAATATTCAGTTTAAGTTTTAGTTTTGTCATAAGTCGATGTATAAAAATATCTTTCTATTTATAATATTGTTTTACTTCCTTTTACAATTGATACTATCTCAAATGCCTTTTTTTTACATTTTTTTTTGTTTTCTGCACAACATTTTTGTCTTAATCACACAATTGTTAAGCCTTTCAGAACATTAATCACTTTAAGACTTGAATTTTATTTTTATGTTAAAATAATTAAAAGAATAAAAATTTTTTAAATGATATAAATTAAATTCTTTTCAGTTCAATTTCAGAAATTATAAATCTTTCAAAATATTATATTTTTATAAAAAGAAATTCTTATGTAATACATGTTTTGAATATTTCTATTTACATTTCTTCTTATAAAAGTTTTATATATAAAACACAGAAGTATTTGGTTAACATTATTTTTGCCATATAATATATAATTCAAAACATATTTTAGAGGAGCAGGAATTTACAAGAGAATCTGTTTTACAATTTTCCTGGCAAAAATAGATTTCGACAAAAATTTAATAAAGGATTTTCTAGAGATCTAAAACAAAAATATGAATTATAAACATGTTATTGATTATTTTAGTACCACATGTGAAAGTAAAACTTACTTTATGTGTTAAATGCTGTTGTTCTACAGGACCACGGCCACTAGGATCTATTAAGTCAGGATGTGCAACCAAGTAGCCCTTGTCATCCAATAAAAAACATCTAAAAAGTATAAAAAACTCAGTTACATATTTAAAAGCAAAATTGTATTAGAACAGAAATCAATTATTATTTAAATTAATCTTACATACAAAAAACTTTTTCAATTTTTTTCCCTTATATTTTAACATTTTGCAATTCTGTTTTGTTATGAATATTAAAATTCTATGCATATGGTTAAATCAATAATATTTCAATAAAAAATCATAAAATACTCCTTGACTAAATTATTTAAAACTTTTAATTTTAAAACTTATCAATCAATATTCAAAGATTTAAAATTAATGATTTGAAGATAACATTTAAATAATACATTTTTTTTGTAAAATATCCCATTTTAATCATTTAGAATAAATGATAATGTAAGTTAAATAAACATTAAGAATTTTTAAAATGAATTTTAATTTTATGCTGGATCTAGTAACTGATTTGTCATTAAACTATACAAATAATATGTGCATATATATATTACAATGAATCAGCATAGCAATCATAAGTCAAATAAAATGTTCTTTTATTACTATAAATAATTTTTTAAATATTTATTGCTTTCTGATTGATACAGTTCTATTTCAAATGAAAATGCTGCAAAATACTAGACACAAAATTAAACAAAATGATGAATATTAGTAAAAAAGAAGAATCTAATATTTAGATTTTAAAAATGATATAATAAAAGGCAAGCAAATTTTAATTCATGATATTTAGTTATTTTATGCTCATATTAAATAGGAGTAATGAAATTGAAACACTAGAAACTATTTCAACGTGTTCCCAAAAATATGGATATTTTTTCCTATTCGGAAGAGAAAGGATTATAGCTTCAAAAAAGACTTGGGAAAACAGGAATAAATGTAATACCTACAAATTATGATAAAATTATAAATGTCTTCTTCAATAAAAAGAACCGAACTTAATATATGCATTCAAGTAAGAATATTTTTATACTTCAATCAACAAAAATCTTCTTTGTACAATGTATGTGACATGAAAAAACATACAATTTGCTTTTTTTATATATTCATTCAGAAATGAATTTTTCAGAATAGTCACTAAGCAAAATTCATTTAGACTCAATGAAATGTTTTATAATTTTGTAAGATTTCAACAACCAATCATAATTGATCTGCAGAACAAACTGAAGTTGCACATCTATTTAATTAAAGAAAGTAGTTGCAATTTAAATCAACTCTTTTACACCCAGTTTGATAAAACTGAAAAAAAATTTTTTAGCATTACAAATAATTTGTAAGTTTTCAGTTATGAATAAAAAATGAAGATATATTTTTACAGTGAAAATAAACTGCTAAAACATTATTAAAATGATTTAACATAAGATTAAGAAAATATTAATTTTATCATTGTTATATTCATTATAAATTCATTATAAGAATAACAATGTTTGAGAAAAGCAGTAATTATATAAACACAAATATATATATTTTATAATCTTACATCATATTATCAGCTTGGCAAATAGAAAGTTTCTCAATAAGAAACTTATAAAAATAACCAAAAGAAAAGTCCATTCCAATCACAGCAACTATATTATCTTCTGCTGTATGTAAAGCAGTAGGCCTGAAAAAAAGTCATTGTTATATCAATTTGGAAAAATTAAATATTATTTCAATAAACACAATTTAAAATTCAGTATAATAGCTATATTTTTTTTATCTATTCTTTTAAACTAAAAAATACTTCCTTTTATAACTCTTTTACTTCAGGGAATTCTGAATCTAAATTAATTAATTCTTATTATCCTTAAATAGAAAAAAGAATTAAAAAAAAAATAAAGATTTACATTAAGCATATGCATAATCAATTCACTAAGAAGAAAACACATTTTCAGGTATATAGTAGTGGATAAAACAAAAATCAAGGACATTATTTTCTAGAAATTTCAGAACATTTTTCAGGATAATCTTAATTTATTAATTGTTTAGAATATTAAAAGAAAAAAATAAATTAATAGCATTTTAACTTTGAATTTGACAAAAAAAAAAAATTTAAATTAACTAAACTTTTTAAGGATTATTCAGTTATAATCATTGCTAATATACACATCTTAAATATTATGTAAAGTTTGAAAAAACAGTCAAATTCAATATTTTTTTATTATCAGAAACTTTAATGAACAATGTTTTATTCATGCAACTATATATATTTTTAGAGATAAAAAAACTTCAAATTCCAAAATAAGAAGAATAAAAATAGTTTTTTTTAAAATTTGTACAATTTTTTTTTGCTGAATTACAGCTAATTTTTATGAAACATCTTTAATTTTATCATTGGCAGCATCAAACATTATTTAATCAACTTTTATTTCTAGATAATCATTAAATTTTACACCATTTCTTAGTTTTTAAGATGAGTTTTTGATCAATTGGAAAGCTGCTGCTTCATCTTTTAAAAGGTTATTTTCTTCAGCAATGAACGAGTCAAAAATTTCTTTGCCTACTTTATTCATGTTCTGTTCAGATTTTTTTCTCTTTCTTTGTCTTGTTGTTCCAAATAAGAAGTATA
Source organism: Latrodectus elegans (assembly GCA_030067965.1). Lineage (NCBI taxonomy): Eukaryota > Metazoa > Arthropoda > Arachnida > Araneae > Theridiidae > Latrodectus > Latrodectus elegans. Next base: position 90,049,176 of record CM057822.1, on the reverse strand, counting down.
TAGAGAATGAACACTTTTTATGTACTGTATCACTGATTTTGTAACTAAATTAACAACAGATTCATTTCTACTAAAAACTTTACACATTCTTAATGAGTGAATACCAAGGCCTGATAATTGGCACCTTTCTTGAATTACCATATTGTTATCGACAAAAAATCTCCGTTCAGGGACAGCATTTCCATGTGATAATATTAGATATGATTTAACTATTTTTGTGAGAAAATGATACTTAAAATTTCTGGAAACATCTTTTAATTCATAAATTTCATTTCAGAAATAGCAAATATTTTTTTTGCAAGAAATTTTTAATTATTTGTTTAAGGTCTTCACAATCATTCCTTTCAATTTCTCCTTCCACTTTATCAAAAAATGCATAATTTTTTGTTATTTTTAACATATCATTTGCAAATTGAATTGAAAGTCTCTTTACAATGCCTATCACCCTTTCTTATGCAGGAATGAACTATAACATCATGCTGAACTTAACATGAATAATTATATGAAATAGATGAAAAATTTTATGAATTTAATTCGTAAAGAAAGATAGTATACTTACTTTCCCTCAAATATTGTATGACTAAGTGTTATTATATAACCAGCTCCACCAACATCTAAATAAGGTGATGTTAGAATGATTTTACCAGGATGTTCCAAAGCACGAATATACCAATCTCGTCTTGTGGGATCAAATGATTTATCAATTAATGTTGCAGGATACATTAAAAGGACTCCACTTGATGTTGCTATAAACCTATCAAGAAAAAATATTAATGTTAGAAATAGAAACAAGGATTACAATATTAACAATTTTTTGAAAGAAATCTGAAAAATGATTATAATTTTAGTGATTTCTCTTTAAGAATTAATGGTAAATAATATAATTGATATATTAAATAAATCAACCAAGTTAATTTAATTAAAATTTTATTCATTAATTCTTTTAAAAGTTAATGATTTTTCTAATTATATTTTTATGCATATACACAATACCATTATATTCATTTATTAATTTTGAAAAGCTTTTCATATTATTCTTATTAAGGTAAAATGGATCTTGGTTAAAATCACATCCAGTGTTTCCTTATGAATTATTGTGTTAAATAATTATTTTTAAACTATAGAAATTATTAACTATAGAACTTAGGTTTAATCTGTCTGACCAAATAAAATTTTTTCTTTCAATGTTATTCTCTATTCTATATTGTTTATAAGAATTTCAAGACTTCTTTAATATATTATTATATTATTTTTAAATTATAAACAAAACTACGGATAACAGTTATAGAAACATTGCTTATTTTGTTTATAATATTTTGCACATGAATTCAGTCAAGAATAAAAAATTAATTACCTTCTAACTATGTAATCAGAAAATTCTTCGTGGTGTGTTGCTTCTTCCCAGGCAGATGCAATTTGAGATAAAGCAAGAACCTCACTTCGTATGCCAGGCTAAAAAGTTATTTAAATTTTACTAAGGGTTTTATGATTGCAAACGTGAAAAATGTTTGAATACAAATTGAATAAAAACTAGAAAGAACAAAATATTTAATTAACACAGAAAAATGATTATTATAAGGATATGCTATGTTTTAAAATTAATTTACCTTAATTCCTGGATTTGGCAAAACATTATCAGGATCTTTCAAGTATGCCATATAACTAAATATCTTGAGAACATTTTCTTCCTCAGTTAAATATTTATATGGTGACATGAAACAAGAAGCTGACAGAAAAACAGCCATAGTACCTATATATGTAAAGATCAATTATTAGTAATAATCAATTAAAACTACAGAAATATTCTAACTTGTAGAAACTAAGATTCTAACTTGGAAATACATACAATAATTAATGTTTTACAAAAGGTTTATTTAATTAAAACAATATAGAACATTATGATTTATAGATAGAAATCATAATGTTCTATATTATTTTAATTGTTTTCTCATAATAGGCTTTTATAAAAAGAATTTTTCATCAAAAGCTTACTAATATCTACTAACATGATCATAAAAAGGGAGTACAGGACAGAAATTTGATTCCACTTACCAAGTGAAGATAATTGTTTCATATGTCTGCAAGTATTAGGAGTCGAGAGGATGTCAATTCGATGATAAGAGAAATTTGCATTCTCAGAAACGATGTTATTTTTCAAAACCTTTTGAGTAGTTTTTGGTTCAATGGATACTACACAAACAATATAAGGAGAGCCTATAACCTAATTTAAAAGAAAACAATGTTGTAATGAATCAATAAAGATTCATTTTTAAGTGCAATGTAGTTGAACACTTTATTGTTACTAAGACTTATTTGTACAATAAATTAAAACACTTGTAATATTTTGAAATTAACAAAGAAATAAAGGCAGAAAATGTGTAAGATGTAAAATAGTTTTAACATTAAGAATAAAAAAATTTAAATTCCATTTCATTTTAAAAATCCAAATAACTGAGAAAATACAAGTTTCTCAATAAAGGACTACTTAAAATAAACACATTTCAAATACAGAAACAATTGAATATTTTTATAGTACATATTTTTAAGGACATAGTAAACACTGATCATGTTTCTACTTAATTTACAATGTTCATTAGTAAAATTATTTTAATAGTAGCTAAAGCATATTGGAATATTATGTTTTTCTTTTTAATTTTGTGAGTCACAAAAAATAGTTCTCAACAAAAATAATCAATACACTTATAAAAAATATGAAACAAATTAATTTATCAAATTCAACTTTATGATAAAAACTAAGACAAATTTATGATATGTATAGCATTATTTTCTAAATTTATAAAAAGTTATACTAACAAATGAAAATCAATGCATATTGACATTAAATAATAATAATAAAAAAATACTATGTGTGTGTGAACCATTTTTAAATTTTGACCAGAGCCTACATTCAAAGTGGTAAAACTGCATTACATTTATAGGGATCTCTTAAAAATTAACTTTGTATCTTTTATGGATTTAAATTTTTCTTACATATTGAGGTTAAGTAAATTTTGCACTATATTGAAGAAGAAGAAGAAGAAAAAAAAAAAAAAAAAAAACTTTACACCTTTGTTTTTATTTAAAACTAAAATGGGATTAGGAGTCATCTTTAACTACACAAATTTCTCATTAACTTGTGTGAATCTTCTATAAAAAAAAGTGTAGAATAGTTTTGAAGAAAATAATTATCAATGAATTTTTCAAAACTTTTATAATGAAAGTATGTTGCAAATAGTGACTTTATGACATGACTTTCCAAAATTATAAATATTCATATAATTACAGTTAAGCATAAGTAATGGCATTTGACTGTCTTTGTAGAGTACAAATGATTTTATTGATAAAGAAATTTCGGAAAGAAAAAGCTTGGTATGTTAGAATTCATAATTAGCAATAATAAATGCAGATTTTTATATTTTTATTTCTTTTTATCAGAATATGTATGCATTTACAGCAATTATAACCCTGAAATTAAAACATGTATTATTCAATGATAATATACTTATGGATTGCTGAGATGGTAAGTTATAAATTCTGCAAAACCTAATATAATTTGTAACATGAGATTTATTGTAATTCTTGAAGTGTTCCTATAATTTAATTAGATTGTTTTGAAGTAAAATTAAGATATAGACAAATAAAGTAAGTGTTTGAATAAGAGTATATTAAATCCTGTTAAAAATGCTAACTTTTTACTGCTAAAAAGTTAATAATATTAAATAACTATACAGTAAAACATATGTAACAAACTTATAAATATATATCATTAAATACAAAGAATGCTTCCACTTGTAAACTATTTATTAACAGAAACTTGATATGTTATACTTTATTTTCATGGAATTATTAGATTATATATTAGTAAAAATAACAAAAATACATATAAAAAAACAACATCAATTTGAGGTACATGTAAAATCCTCTACATTAATGTAAGTGTAAAAAATCCTATCCATTTATATTTAACCTATCACACACACAAAATTATTATTACTTTGTATATGTATCAGTTAAGACAAAATAAAAATAAGGAATAAAATTAATTAATTATATGATGAGTGAATTAACTTACCCTTCTCCAATAATATATTGCTACTTTTTCAACAATGGAACCATCATTCAAAGAAACAGTCTGCGGTGGATTATATGACACTATTAATTTTCCTTTAGGTTCTCTGTCAAAGAGGCAACATTGTGCATTTCAATATTTTCTAGCTTACATAAAATTTAAAATATTGCCACTTTATTGAACAATATTTTTCTCAAAAGGAATTCTTATTAAAATTAGTTCATACCATTGTTATAAGAATTACAAAGATAATGTCAAACATAGCTTATGGATGAAATAGGAAGAGCAAAAATCGGGGAAAAAAATTAAGTTTAAAAGAAGGCAAGGTTGTATACTTGTAAACACAAAGGGACTTGTTTTCTAACAACAATTTTTGGAGATTAGTACATATTTTGCAATTTAGTTACTGCAATGCAGCTAAGCTTATCAATGTAAGCATGATCCTTTGTTGTTATAGGTAAGTTAGCAGGGAATGCACTAGAGATCTCTTGATGTAATTTTTATATTAGAGCTAAGGAAAATTTTAAGACTTGATAAAATTTTCTTAAAAAATAGAACAGAAAAAAAAAAATAATTATAATTCTTATGTTTCAAACTCAATGAAAAGGGAAATCCATCCCCAGGATGGAAAAATGGCACATACCTTCGAATAATTCAAATGGCACATAAAAATTAAAATACTTTAGTCTTAATTTAAAATTAGTTAGAATATATAGGCCAATTTCAATTAATAACAGTTAGAAATATTGAATTTAATAAACATGTTCTGATAATATTTCTGTATCTACTATAAGTATCAGAATCAATTTTCAAATTTAATAATTTTTTTTTTAATAAATTTTAATAAAAAAGACTGAAGGAATGTATTATTAAAATTCTTTTTGAGTAGCTTTCACAACAATATAACAATACCTTACAGTTACATGAACACACTGATTTGATAAAAACTGCTTTGAACAGTTTTGGAAATTAAATAAACTATTACAATTTATGAATTTATTTGATCTCTTACAAAAATTGGAATTCAATCAAAATATATTTAATAGAATTGCAGTGTTTTTTTTATATAATAATAAATATTAAAATAAACATATAAAATTTCTTGTAGTATATAATTATTTAGTAGATAAACTTTTTCTTGCTTTTAAGTTATCTAAGAGACAAATATCAAAGGTAATGCCAGATGACAAAGGATTTGTTATGGTTTCAAATTGCCAATTGAAAAATTTTAAAATAATTAAATTAGCAAATTAATAGCAAATAATTAAATAGTATTTTAATTAAATGACATGTAATAATTGCACAGTTAAATCTATATATGACAGATGCAATTTAAAAAATTATTTAATTATTGTATGTAAGTTTCACAATTCATTCATTAGGAAAATTAATTTTTATTTTTTATTAATTATTTTTTAAAATATGATATATAATAATATAGAAAGTCAATTAACATCTAATTTGTATACCAAATATGTATGGCAATATAAAAACTATTTATATTAAAAATTTTAAATATAAATCTTAATACAATTTAATTTGAAAATATTTAATTACCATTGCTGACAAGTACTTTTTCACAAAATTGAAATATTGAAAACAATAATAAATAATTTTCCAAAGCAATTTTTTAATATATAATTATAAGAAAATAGTTTAAGTTTATATTCAATGAAGTAAATCAAGATGAAAATACTAATAATTGAAATTAAACAAAACTTTAAGAGAAATGTTTTAAAAAAATTATTCTATTTATAATAAATGAAAATAATTACTTTAAAATAGCAGTATAGTTGATTTCGAGTCCATTTTTGTCTTCTAAATGCCAAATAGAAGTATGGATATGATGCCAACTTGCATAAGAAGGATGACTAAATGAGGGATGTGTAATGGCGATTCCTACATTTAATGGCATAATTAGGTTAAATACACAATAAATATAATAAAAATAGTAATTAAATAAAATAAAAAGTAATTAACTAGCAGCTTGTATAATTTTCAAAGAGGATTTCACATTACTTTATTATTTTTTTTTTGAATGATGTAGTTGTGCAATCCAATTAAGGAACAATTTATTTACCATAAAAGAGGATAGAAAAAGTAAGCTAAAGATTCATTAAATTATAAAATTACAATAAATGATTGTTTTAGCTTTTGATTGCGATGTTTTTAATACAAATTAAAAAATTTTATAAAATGATTTGTTAAGGGGACATAATCTTAAAATCAATGAATGCAATAATACAAATATTTAAATATTCATGTGATTAAATATAATAAGGTAATATTGCACATTTTAATGAAAACTATTTATAAAAGGTAGGAAAAATCTATTTTTTTTAATAGAAAATTAAATTTACATTAGAAACAATGAAAAAAATTTTCAGACAAATCATTTATTTTGTATTTTTCTAAATTATTTCCAAAATCTGAAAAATGTAAACTTTACTGGAAATAATCCTAAATTCTAAGCAAATAATTCAAATATTTACCAGAGTCATCTACAAGAAATGCATAAAAAGTTTCTGAATTGGGATAGTAAGAAATATCTTCTGTAAGATCTGTGAGTGAGATATCAATACCAGTTACACCTTTAAAAGCACTGTGAGAAACAATTTGCTGAGTTATACTCACAACCATCCCTGAAATTAAAAGTATTAATAAGTCATTAGAAATTAAGATAATGAAGTAGATAAGTTAAATTGTGATGTGTAATAAAAGAATTTTTGATATGCAAATACTCATCAATACAGTATGCAACCAGATTCAAGGATGCTAAAATTAAATTTTTCAATGAAAGTTTACGAGGATCTTAAGTAGATAATTGCAAGTTTAAATTGGAATTTTAAGTGAAACTTAGAGAATGTAAAGATAAATTAACATTCAAATACATACTTCAAAACTCTTACACTTTCTCTTGAATTTTAAATAACCTAGTTTATTTAATTCACATAAAAAAACTATTGTCACACAAACACACAAATAAAAAGTTAATCAATTATTAATTACTTAAATTATAAATGTTTTTGCACTCTTCCTTTACTTATAATTTGGCCACAGTACTTTCAAATTTAAATCCTTTTGTTAACACAATCATTTTTACATACATTCAAGAATTTATGCACATCTCTAAAGAACAATTGCTTTATAAAGAAATGATTATTTAATATTAGTATTTTCTTACCTTTGCTAACAGAGTCATAGTAAGGTAGTGAAAAGGAAACATCCAATAACAAGTGTTGAGAAAACTCTTTAAAAACATCACCAATAGTCATACTGATATCTTTTGTTGTATTTACAGCTATCATAACACCCTTCTACAAATAAAATCCAATATGAAACAACATAGATTTCAAAGGAAAAAATTACTATTTTTTTATTATTAATTACTGTATCCTTTTTATATGTATATATATTAAAATTTTAATAAGTGGTAAAATTAAATTTTCTGAATCCAGAAATTTTAAGCACCAATTTTAGATATGAATAGCAAAAAAAGAAACAAATTACATGAAAACCATAATTTTAGTATTAGAGCATTTTAGATTTATTTATCAATGAGATTTTAAAGAATGAGCAAACTAATTTTAATCTCAAAGTTACTTTGAAATTTGTTTATTCATAAAATTTTTAAATATTATGATTTTTCTAATATTTTTTAAACTTTATAAATACATCAAAAAACTTTTTTGTAGTATTATAAAGCACACACATAAATATTTTTACACAAGATATTGCGATAAAAAAGATAGTTATAGGTATTTAAGTATCCTGAATTAAAATATGCACTATGCCAAATAATCTGTTTATTCAAAGAGTTTCTTTCCACAACTTGATACAATCAATGGCCCCATAGTAATAAGTTTTTTTTTTTTTTTTTTTTTTTAAAATTTTATAAACATATTTAAATACATTTTATATTAGAGATTGATTTAGTAGACTGAAGTAAAGACATATTAGTATGTATTGAAAGCTAACATTTCAAATACTTTATATATCAATGCTTGAAAGGCATAATTAATTTATAACTGACAATCTTTCAACAATTTTTTTAGAGTCGCAGTGATTATATTTCAAAATAGATATTATTGCTTTAAATGAAATTCTGAAATAACTCTTCAACTCACAAAAAGTATAGATTTTATTTTGCTGGCACAAGTTATTCAAGCATATAAAACAATAACATTTTAAACAACTTCTAAATAATCTTTCGAATAATTCTCATTATTTTATAGATTTTTTGTAAAGGACAGTGCATTTTAAAAGATGATTGACAGAAAAGGAATAATTTTTTCAAATAAAATAATTGACTAAATATTTAAAAAGAAATTAAGAAAAAATTTCAAAACAGATGGAGCAACTTTAAGATTCAAAACAAATTTGATATAAAAAGAACGTTTAGACCAATTTTAAAGCTTTTATAAACAGTAAGTATAGAATTGACTCACATTTTTAAAAAGACAGGTTTGCAACATCTATAAAAATTTATTTTAAGATTACTCAACATTTACTTTATAAGATTTCAGTTAAAATGGTTATTAATAAGTTTTTTTTAGAGTCGCAGTGAAAATAAAATAATACTGAAGCATCACGAGCGATTATTCAAAAATAAGTATAAAGCAATTTTTTCTCAAAAAACTACTAATAAAAAAATGTTTCATTTCATTAAGTTTAAATACTACATAACTTGCTTCATTAAAGAAACCTAAAAAGTAAATTTTTTATTGCAGTTTGAATAAAATGGCATAGAATATATGAAAATATAATAAAAATTATACCAAATATATTTATGAGGATATTATAAGTAATTACAATAACTATAAGATTGCAAAACATTAAGCTTTCAAATAATTTCTGATATAAAGTTTCACACAAAAATGAAATCATACAAACCTGAACTTTTTTCAGTCCTTTATGTCGAATACTATATTTACGATAATTTTGTTCAGCAACATCTTGCAAAAAATCTTTTTCATACATTATTGGTTTATTATCTAAAAAAATAAAAAAAAAAACAATAAATATAGAAAATTTTATATTTTTGAAATGCACAAAAGAACTTAGATTACATCAAAAATAAATGAATAAAATGACAATTAACAAAATGCTTACTCAGTTCATAAGATTAAATTCAAGATCTTAAAAATTACTAAAAAACAAATACATTTTTTTTGGGGAAAAAAAAAAAAAAAAAAAAAAAAAAAAAAAGTTGTAGTAGGTTTTTTCAAACCACAGTAATAAAATTATCATGTATTTTAATTTATGGAAATAATATTAAAAAACACACACAATCATTATCAAACTCAACTTTATAATATGTAGGTGTTTCAAAAAGTAATGTAACAGAACTCTGATGGGTGTGCAAATCATCCACATGAATAAAAGTCCACCTTAAGATAACTAAGATGATCACAGTATTTGATTGATGCTGGTAGATGGAGCTGATTGTTCAGTAACAAGACAAGATCTAAGTTAGACGATGGCTGTGTTAATTGAAATAAGGTCCACAGTTGAAATAAGTGTAATAAGGATTTTGTGTTTAAAGAAAACCCTCTCAACCTGAAGTTCACAGGCAATTGGTGAAAGTATGGTTATGTCACAAATGTGGTTTTAGTGCAAGGAATTGAACAATGGTAGAAAAGATTTGCAAGATAAAGAAAGAGAAGGGTGACCAAGCATGTCAACTAGACATGACAATGCTTGCCGTTTGAAAAATTAATTCAAAGTGATCATCATGTTAGACTGAATGAGAAAGCAGAACAGCTCAATATCTCAATTGGCTGTGTGCACAATATTGTGAATTAATAGTTGAACTAAAGAAAGACATAGAAAGAAAGACAGACTAAATGTTGAATACTGAGAACTGATAGATGAGCATAAAGTCACATGAATGGGGTTTTTTCTCAAATACCTAATGCATTATCACTGGGAGGGCATTACATTCCTATACCATATTACCAATGATGAAACATGGGTGCATCACATGACATCCAAGTCAAAGTAAGTTTCAATGTTGTGGAAACATTCCATATCCCCCTTGTCAGAAATGCAACCTAACACATTCTGCATAGAAAGTTATGGTCATAGTTTTTTGGGACCGTCAAGGTGTGCTACTGGTTGATTTATAAATTCGTGGAACAGTAAATACTGGCAGTTTTTGTGGTACATTGGGTTGATTGCAAGAGGCAATTTGACATAGATTACCAAAATTAATCACAACAAGCATCCTGTTGTTGCATGACAATACTGAATTGCATATAGCCACAGCTACATGCGATTTGTTACAGCATTTCTGGTGAGAGTATTGGATCAACCTCCTGACCTAGAACCAAGCATTTACCATATCTTTAGACAGTTAAACACTAGGTAGGTCAGCATTTCAGAATCGATACTGAAGTTCAGCAAGTACTTGTGGCTGCCCAACTTTGACACTAGTTTCTTTCATGCCAGTTCTGATAGTTTGCAGTACTAGTGGAACAAATTCCTAGACAGTCATGGTGACTATGTAGAAAAGTAATATGTACAAATGCCATCCTGCATTCTATATATAAATATTTACTAAATAAATGTTTTCTCTAAATGGGCTTATTACCTTACTTTTTGAAACACCCTTGCACAATACATATAAGAACTACCATTGCTGAAAATTATACAGTGATTTTTTAGCTAGAGAAATTCAAAATGTGTTAGAGCGAGAATTCTTAGTAGGACCCTAATGGAGTCCTGAGATGTCAATGGAAAATTTAAAAAGTTTCTTGTACTGCAAGAGCCCATACTTTGCAGCTTCTTCTTCTTTTTCTTTCTTTTTTTTAAAAAGCAGCTTTTTAATTTTAAAGAAAGCCTATTTTTTTAAAATTAATTTTTATATGAATGCCACTGCTAATTCTGCTGCTTGTTTCAGTGTACCCATTCTAAAAATAATGAAAAATCACAAAACTTAAATAGTAAGTCAGTTCTCCAGATGCAATGATCAGAAGCCATTTTATTTTTCTTTTTGCAATTAAAAAAAATTTAAAAAATCCAAATTACAGTCTGGTTGATTTACAGAACTAGGGAAATCTATGTCTATCCAAAATTATAGCATACAGGATAAGGATTCATATGTAATATTAGATGTTTGTTCATATTCTTAGTCAAATCTTTATAGATTTGAGGAAGAAAGAAAGGAAGAAAAGCTTTCTTCCTTTCTTCTAATTTATACCTTATTTAATCTAAATTTATACTTTAAAAGGTATAAATTTAGCTGAATGAGAACTCATTATTTAGATTTTTAAGTAATGAAAAAAAGCCCTTTTTTGCATTATTTCAAATTTTTTTCCTGATTCTACCAATTAATATTAGACATATTAAGGTTAAATTTTAAAGTTAACTAACTAAGTCCATCATCAGGTGACAAGTTCATCATTAATAATTCATTCAAATTTAAAAAAAAAAAAAAGAACAGTACAAACAGTAAAATACTTTTATTCTTTTCAATCTAGTATAATAATAAACTAATAATTTGATTGGTTTATTTTTTCTATGTTATACGTTTTGAAAATTTGTAAGTAAAAATTGAAGTTATGTTAGTTAGTTTGTCGCTCAACGGTCATTTTTTGCACACGAGGGCTAATTAGACCGGGACCTACAGCTTAAAGTGGAATCCGAACCACTACAAACATCCATGCCCAAGGTGGGATTCAAACCCACTAACTGCTGAACAGAAGGCAAGAGCGCTAGCTAACCATTTGGCTGCCAGCTTGGTACATTGAAGTTATGATTTACAAAGCTTGAGACACTTTTTGCTGTTGTAAAAGGTTTAGAATATCTGACAATATACACAATAAATTCAGTTTCATAATTTGTGCATGGTTATAGTAATCTTTATTTATTCTAGAATTTATTTATTAAGTTTAAAATTCACACATTAATTACACAAAACTTTAATTTTTATAATATAAAAACTAATTAATTTCTCTTAAGTATAAATAAAAATTTTCAATTAATTAATAATCAAGGATCATTCTTAAAGTTAAAATATTGTCTTACAAATAAAGCCAAGGAATAAAAATTTTAAAAATTATACTGAAACGACAATAATTATTATTAAATATTTAACAATTTCTAAGCATTCATGTTAAAGCTAATTATTTTACATGATTTAAATTACCTGAAAACAAACATAATATGTGGAATTTTTTACATGAATAATTAAGCATATACACATATAATATTATGCAAAAGAAACAAAAATAATTTGATAAAATGAATTTAGTGACATATACAGCATGTTATTATACGAAACTAAAATTATTTAAATGCTTAAAACAAAAATAAAGAATTGTTTGACTTAACATAATTTTTTTTAATGTTTTATATACCTTAGCTTAAATCACTTCAGCATTTAATGAAATTTTTTAATCTGAATAAATAAATTTGGAAAAATTACATTAATATCTATTTTAGCAAATATGAAAACGCATATATCCGCAGGAAGCAAGTTTGTGTTTTGTTTGTGGCTCAACAGTCATTGTGCATATGAAGACTAATTAGATGGAAACTATGATTTAAAATGGATTTCAAACCACTACAAATATTCAAACATGAGTGGGAATCAGTTATTGAATAGAAGGCAAGAGTGATAACTATTTGGCTTTTAGATCAATCTCTCTAGTAAGCAAAACTTGAATATACTCATAAATTTACATATTTTAATACACTCATAAATTAAATTTTATATGAATTTTAAAATGCAATATTAATTTCCCCCTTTCTGCCTTCAATTCCCTGCTTTAGTAAAATCAATAAAATACATCAGATTTCCTAGTTTTAAGTTCCAATTATGTAACAATGAAATATTTGTCATGATTACCATTCTAAAGAGAAAGACTATTTCAAAAGTATAAAAAATGAAAATTCTTCCAGCATCTTAATTTCCCCAACAATACATGAATGGGACAACCAAGCAAACAAATTATATTTAATGTTACATTTTACTCACTTAATTACATATTATTATCAGGAAACTATAAGATGATATTGATTACTACATTATCTGCTTTAATAGATGTTTTGATATTGAAAGAAAAGCAAATAGGCGTGAAAACGGAATGTTGGAAAACTTGCAACTTACCATCAATTAATGCATAAGTATTAATGACTATATGACTTTTAGATTTTTGATTCCCAAGAGAAATTATTTCCAAAACTTTCTTTGCATCAGTGATTGATGATAGCAGACCCCTACTTATATAAGCTACAAGTATTTCATCTGAAATTAAGGAGAAAAAAGAAATTTAGTTCAAATGAGACAAATTTTAAGAGTTAAAAATAAATCTTCTTATAAAAATTTCTTTTTAAATAACACTCTTAAATTAAGATTTTTTTAAAAGAAATTCACAATTTTTTTAAAATAAATTTAACTGATTATTAAAAACAAGCAACACATGTATTACTGAAAATTCACTATAATATAAAATATATAGAATAAAAAAAAATAGGAAAATTTTACACTTAAGAACCTGTGTATTTCTTAAACTAATAATAATAATGAACCATATGAGAAAGTAAACTTATTCTTTTTAAGATGATAGATAAATATCTTAGAATGGAAAATTTATTAATAATTTTTTTGAAATTTAATGTTCAACATTTCCATATTTCTTGTTAATGATAAAGAAAAAAAAATGAAATAAAAATGCTGAAATTCTATTTCTTACTATATACTCAATTTCACTAAAGCATTTATACATTTATAAGTAACATTTTATCAAGCTATTTGCTTAATATAATGAAAAGTAATAATTGTACTATGAAATGAGTTCTTACAATATAGAAATTAATAAATTTAAATATGTTAACAATTGAATATATTTAATAAGATAATTTTTTCAAAACTTAATTCTAATGAAATAAATTATTTCTTTTTAGCATAACAATAAAGACATAAACTATACTACTGAAAAATTTGGAATGAATTCAGTAAAATTATCAAGGAATAAATCTTTCACTCATTCTCCTGACAGGGGAAAGGGTGAATTGTACTTTATTTAAAATTTACTAAAAATTTGTTTTTTTCTTACTTTAAATAAACTGATGTCATCAAAATGATAGAATAAAATATACATGTTAAAAATAAAAATTCAGATTATAAGGTAAATTTATAAAATAAATTTTAGATAAGTACACTACATTTATTTCTGAGTTTATATATAAAGCATTTTAACAGAAAAAATTGTACTTGCAATTTGGGCTTTAAGTGGTTTCTATAATGGTAAAATTTCAAACATTAAAAGGAGCTTTTTTAAAAAATATTTTTAAGAATTCAAATTTAATTAATACATCCATACACTATAATACAAATATTTTACTCTTAAATTTATATAAAATAATAAGTTAATGACAACATTTAAAATGAGATACTTCTGACAAATGATTTATTTTGTGAACATAATTAAGAAATAATATAAGTTGAACACTTATTTTGTTTTTAATCAATAACAAAATAAATTTGAAATAAAGAAAACATTACTAGAACAAATATTAAAATAATTAGAACAAAATCATAGTTAGGAATAATATTGAATAGAAAAAAAAAATAGAATATTTCCAATAAATAAAAATGTTCTTACTGTTTGAAGAGGTATTCTTATCTATTTCATGAATGACATCATAAATTTTTTGAAATCCTAACACATGATCAGTTAAATCTGTAAATTAAAATAACAGTAAATATTAATAATTAGAGAGTAATGAACAATGCAATTTAAACAATTTCTTAAATTATCTGAAACCTAAATTATTTGCAAAAAAATGTTTAAAATAAAAATTTAACTATGATATCCCCGAAGTGATTTCTCGCCAAATCTAGCATCCTTTGTTTTGAATATAGTGCTGCCAAATTTAGTTTTTACTACTTTTCAGATTTTTTTGTTGCCAGATTTGGTTTTTCTCATGTTTTACATCATATAAATGGTTCTTTTCAGTGACAACAGTATTTGAAGTTTTCATTTCACTATCAATTTGAATTTTATATTCTGAGTTTGCTGTTGTGCTTCATTGTCGTCAGTATCAAAACATCATAAACTATTCTTTTTTTTTTTCTGAATTCTTTATATTTATTTATTATTTATACCTTTCTTATTTTGTTTATTTATTATATAATTTTCATTAAATATTTTTAAAATATATTATTTTTCCTTTATATTTTTGACATTATAAACTGTTCTTTTTTCCAATTTCTTTTTGTTTGTTTATTATTTTTTTTATATATATTTTAGTTTATTTATTACTATATCTTTCTTATATATTTTTCCATAATATCACAGAGAATATTTGACATGTAAGCTTGATGTCATATTAAGTATGTTTATTATTGTTATTTAGTTATCTCTTTTAAAGGTTGTTTTAAAGAGAAGGCAAACCCAACAAAAAAGTTTTTATTCAGTTTCCAATATTACTATTTTATACTATTATATGATTTAAAATTTCATAAAATGTGTATTTTTTTAATTATGGGGAAATTCCAGTATTAAAAAACATGCGCTTAACTTGGCAATGAAAAAGTCACAATGGTTGCCATTGGGGGGGGGGGTATCAAACTACTTTCTAGATACTTATAAAAGCCAACTTATTAAGAGATGAATAAGAAATATATTATTTAACAACTGTTTTCAAGTTTTGCATTAAAATAACACAGCAGTTATTAAGATTTTGTCATAAAACAAAATTTAAAAAAAAAAAAAAAAAAAAAAAAAAAAAAAATTTCATTTCAAAACCAAATTTAGGAAAGATTTTGTATTTTTTAGAAAATATAATTTTAACTTTTTGAGCACTAAATACCACAAAATAAGCAATAACAATTACAAGGATAGCTTTAATTCTTGACAAATAAATGGTAAAATTTTTACATACTAGGTTTTCGAGCCAAATTATCAAAAAATCTCATCAGCACCAATTTTGTTTCAGCTGTAGCTAACAGAGGTGTTAATTCTGGGCAGTTATTTCCTTGTGGGAATTGAACATCAGAAGCTAAGCCCATAATAATAACCTAAAAAGTATAATAAATTAAACACTTATAATATGTATAAATAAATGGAGATTTGTGATGTTGAACTTTCAAAATTGAAATAATAATAGTTAATAAGCAAACAAAAAAAGCAGTTTAAGTAGAAGTTATTGAATTATCTTTATAATTTAATGATTTACATTTATATCTAGTTAAGCTTTGGTCCTCCACATAACAGAAAATAATAATATGAAATAAAATAAGTTTTAAGTTCTAGTTTCCTCAACTTGTTCCAATGATCAAATTTAATGTTCGGCTAAAAAATTTTTTCTTATTCTAGAAAACAATATTATTTATTGTACTTTTGATGAAAATTTCAGGTGAATATTAAAAATTTGGTACTTTTTCAATGTGGTACATTTTTAATATAATCGTCATAACGAGAAAGAAAAAACTGTAAAGTACTGTCATAAATACTCCATTTGCACGCATTGTGCATTGTTAAAAAAGGTTTACATTTTTTGACACAACTAAAAAATAATACAAACATTTTATACTCTTAAAAATTATCATTCATTGACCAAACTCATGTTAATGCCGATCTTTATTTCCTGTGGAAACAGTTTCGCAATTACACCAGAGTATAATATAGGATCTTTTTACAATGAAGCAAAATTAAATTTTGCTGTATTTGGTTGTTTCTTGCCCTTTTTGATTTATGATTGTAATGGTCCATTTAACTGACAAAATTATCACCAAGTAATCTTTTTTACTAACTAGTTTTAGATTTGTTCAGCATTTAGCTTGTTTACCCTTATTCATTACTTTTCAATAAATTTTTGTTCAAATTTTTTTATTCATTTATTAAAGATTTAAAATAAAATTTTAAATAAATTAAATCATCATCATATTTACATTATATTATTTAGCTTCTCCATAAAAAATATGCTATTTCTTTGGATTATAAGCAGAGGTATAATAAAAAAATACCAAAAATTCTTATCTGGATTTCTGTTGATCAAATTTTATTGTTTTTACATTTTCTTTGTTCTTTACATAAATTATTCACTCCCTTTCAATTAGTAAAAGAGAATGCAATATTTTGAAACAGTTTTCAAAATCCTTTCTATTACTTTTTTTATAGGATAATATTGTTGTTTAAAATTTTATAACAAATTAATTAAGGCATCAAACATTTGAAATGTTTTAACTTGGAAAAACATTAATATAAAATATTAAATAAAAATATTTCTTTTTTTAAAAGTATCTTAAATTTTTTGTAAAAAGCAATACTTATATGATAGATAAAATTAATGAAATACAAATACTTACCATTGGATTTGTAATAAAAATAGTAACAATAAGCTAGTTGTTAATAAAAAAAGATTCCTTGCTATTGCAAGGTTTATGATGAGATCTGACTGTTATTTAGAGAACTAAGTATACGAGTACTAACTAGAGTAAGTACAAGAGTATTAACTCAACTGAAAAGACTAATTTTTTTCTCTACACGAAGATACCAAAAAATGTAAATGATGTAGATTAAGCACTAAATTTACTGAACTGAAAACCAGAAAGCTAATTATATAGCTGCCAGCTGAATGCAAGATTTAGAAAAACTTCAGAACTCCAATTTAATTTTTCACCATATATTTTGTCACTTCATAATTAAGATAATAATTTTTATCGAGAAACACTTTATGTTAAAATACTATAAATTTTTTAAAATTGTTTCCAAAAACAGGTAATTTTAGAAATGTAATTTATGAAACAGTTTTCAAAATTATTTCAAATACTTTTCTAATAAGATAACATTGTTTAATGTCTTATAATTTTGTACATTTTAAAATAAATTACTTACTTTATCATGTGAGGTCAAAAGACTTAAGATATGTTTGCCGATTATTTTAGCACTCACAAACTGAAACAAGCTTAAAGAATTGCCTTGATCAATCACAATAATAGCATATTTTGATTTTGGCTTTGATGTATCTGTATATACTTGCCTAAAGAAAAATATGCAAAAAGTTAGTAGATAACAGAAACTATAAGAACAAGAATCATTATTATCTAATAATACATAAAAAAGAGTAGTTAAGTAATAATTAGAAATTTTTAAAATTTAAAACACATATTTTTTACTATCTTTAACAATAAAAATACATACATTAAAGTTGTGCTGTAATGATCAATTATGGGAACAATAATTTGATTCTCAATGCAATATATGAAGTTATTTTAAAATTAGTATTACGTTCACAATTGCAATGTTTCCCCCACTTTGATTGTGACCTCATACTTGAATCAAGGCCACAAAATATATATAACTCTAGGAATTTAGATAAGGAAAAACACTATTATAAAGAAAATTTCTTCTGATAATTATCTGACATAGGAGAAAGTAATGAAGAACATCAGAGAGGATGAGTTTAAATAATAAATAACAAATTTTGAATAACAATTTTAGAAGTAATCTCAACTGAAAAGACTATGCAGTAGGAAGAAGTGATTACTACAACATACATACTTTTTTCTTTGTTTGGAGTTATAATTTCAATAAAAAGTACAAAATTTGGTAATAAACAAAAAAATCTTTAAATAAAAATTTGCATTAAATTTAATAAAAATATATTTGCACTTATTGGGAAAAACGAAGTATTCAGATACTGCTACTTCTCAAAACAGAACTAACAAAAATTTTTTTGTTACAGAATGCATTATTTAAATGATTAATACTTTTAAATATTTGCTGGAAAAAATTATCACTAATAAATCATTTCTATTTCAAACAGATAGACTCAAAATTTCAATGATAATCTGTACTCTTAAAGGATTTGTGGTGAGAATATTATGGTAAATCCAGAAACTAGATTTGGAAACCTGTAAAAATTAAGAACTTTATTACTAATAAGGGTACAAAATAAACTTTTAATGTCAATAAAACATAATTTCATTTGATTTAAAGTTTCCATTTATAGTTTAATGATTTTTCTTGTTTTATTAAATGGTAAACATTTTTATGGAAACAAGAAATTAGCAGCTCTTATTGGTTTTACGATAGGTACCCAAAAATTGTTAATTTTTACTACAGGAAAGCAGGAAAAAAACATATCTTACAGACATCAAAAATTTGGATGCTACATATAAAAATTGAAAAAATTATAGACAGTATTATTTTAGAATGTTTATATGCACTGGAGTACAAAAAAGTAATAAACAAATAAGGATATTTCTTTTTGATTTATTGACAGTTAAATACACAATCCTTTTATTGTTAATGATTATAAACCAATCAAAATAGAATTTTTAACTTTGACTTCTACATTGCATTTTTTTTGACTAGATATTAAATCAAGTTTTAAAGAGTTGTCAAGCTGATGCTTTGCAAAATAGTAAAAATTATACTGTTACTGAATTACCTTTAGTACAAATGAAATTAATAAAACAATTAATTTTGATAAATGAGAATTGCATTACTATAAATACATTATTGATTAAGATAAATTTCTTGAATACACAAGTTTAAATAGGCAGTACAGAGATAAGTTTTGCTTCAGATACTGTGTTTATTACATATATTTTTTGTACAAAAATTAAGAAATTTTTTCAACACTATTAGAAATAAGAAATTGTTTTAAAATATGCTGAAAAACATGGAATAGAAGAAAGCACCATGAATTTTTCGTAAAGTAAAATAACTTTTAATATAGTATGTACAGCTTTTCTTGCTATTAGATGTTTTACAAATCATTGTACTTAATTTATTTCTAAATGGGAATAATGTCAATTTTAAAGTGATCATTTATTTTAATGCTATTGCCCCCTTCCTACTCATAGACACACGCTCACTTATAAAAGAAATTTCATTATATATCTAATAAATATTAAAATTTTTTTTTAACTTAAATTCTTTTTAAAAATTAAAAAGCTTCTTAGCTTTTGAAAAATGATAGCAAATTAAAAAATATTTTAAACATTTGATTAATTTCACAGTGGAACTTAATAAAAATGAATATTATGAAAGAAAATAAACTTAAAACTCAACTATTAATTCAGGTAAACAATTTTTTCTGATAAATATTTGAGACAAAACATTTTTAATCCACAATATATGCATGACATTTGAATTTTTCTTTTTTATATTACAATAGTAATGAATAGTAAACCAAAGAGAAAAATAGACATGATACAAAGGAGAAATTTCTCCTTTGAGAGAATAGAATAATAAATATTTCATGATAAGCATTCCAAAATTGGTTAAGTCAAGAATCACTGACTAACAAGAAATTTGGCCAATATAAGAATGATGCCCTGATGAAAGGTAAGTGATTTGATATGAATGATCAGAAAGCACGAGAGAGCTGCCTGTGTTTTCATGATATATTGAGCTTGCGACACCAATGAGGTCTTTTAAAGATTTAGCAACACCTTTTATTTAGACATTAAAATTAGTGCACTAATTATTCACATTAAATTAAAGCAACCAGTTCAAATTGTATTTGTTTGCAGCAGCTTTTCCATTGGTAAAATATATGATTACAATGTTCTAGAAATTTTCAAAAATCTGGTCTTCCACTGTAATTATGTTATAATTATATTCATTTGTGGAAAATAGATCCATTTTTAAAATTCGAACAAATAACAGTTATACAGAAACAAATAAAACAGTAGGTATTGCAAGAAATATTTCAACATTAATAGTAAGAAATTTATACTTCTATGCATCAATATAGAAATCAAATATATGCAGATGATAATAAAAAGCTTAAAAGCTTCTTATAAAAAATTGCAAAATTGCATATGCACCTGTCATTAATCAAACACAAAACAGCATTAAATCAACAGCGGGAAAAACTTGGGAGAAAGGATATAAGCCATGTAATGAAATGATATTAGCCACAGTAATTCTCATGAAAGTCAACTAATGAGTAGCAGAACAATATCAATAATATAATTAGTTTCCTTCTAATAAATCTGAATAAAATCTAATTTTTAATCACTGGCACTAACTTTTATAAAAATATCCATTTTAGTGTTTCTGAACAGGAATCAACTACTGAGAGATGGTACTAAATGAATAATAGTCTTTTAGCCAATTTATTTCTAATAAACCAAATGAAAAAAATCCAGTCATTACTGCTGGATATGTGAATTCTGAGCAAGTGTATTAATCTTTAAAAAATTTAATCAACAGAGCATTTGATTAAATCTCAACTGCCAAGCAATAGTATTATGTTTATAACATACAAATAAAATTATTTTTAATGTAATAAACAAAGATCATTAAAAAAAAATGCATCGAATATATTACAATCATGTATTACCAGTTCCAATATTTTTCAAAGAGGTACATTTATAACATTTTCGTTTTAACTTAATTTTCATTAAAAAAGAGCATTTAATGACAAGAATAGAAAAGTTTTAAGCAAGTGCAACATCTAATCATGTTTTATTGTAGCTAAAGGAAAATAATAAGGTTTAAAATTTTTATGAAGTTTATCATGCTTTGAGAGAGAGAGAGAGAGAGAAAGGGTAAATACAACTAATTAGTTCACATGAGTATTAGCACTTCAATTAAAACTGCTATAAAACACTTTCTAATAATAAAACTGTAAGCAAAGTCTATTCCTTTTTTATTATTACAGAATTTATGTTAGTTGAGAAAAATGATTTCACAAGCACAAATTATAAATATCATTTTAACAAGATCTATTAAAAAGAAAGAAAAAAGTTTTCTGCAGATTTTTAAAAATTATGATTATTAAAATATAAATTTTATGGTTAGTTTTACCAAATTAGAATTTTTACATAGTCTTTCTTTCTTTTTTTTAATGGTCATAACTTGCAAGAAATACAATGTTAGACAAATGGAACATTATATTGCAAAATTTTAATATATTGCAACATTTATAATTCATGGTGAAAGTCCATGATTATGATAACAGCATTAGAAAATTATGAATATTCATATTTCATTTAATTTCTATTACAATTGAGATTAAATAATTATTCTATACTTTACTATTTTATTATAAAATTATTGCTTACCTATGCCTATCTGTTTTCTGATCACTGTTATCCTCACAATTGCTCAGGAAGGCAGGATATTCAAAATGAGTCCCATCATTAAAAATGTAATATTGCCACAAAAGTGTTGGTACTTTTTTATAATTCATTTTAAATGCTACATAAAAAATTTCCAATTAATGATAGTTGCATAAGAAAGTTATAATCTATAAACATATAATTACACTAAAGCAGAATACTTCCTACTGGTGAAATTCTTATTTACATTAAAATACTATTAATAAAGTATAAAAATTATATAAATATGCATTAATAATACATTATTACAATTACACTATTTAAGGATAATATTTGATAAAAATTTTTTAAAGTGTCCTAAAAATGAGTTTATAATCATTTCACAATATAAAAAAAGATCTTTTACATTAATGAGACTATTTTTTGAGTTAAAATTATTAATGATTATTTCAAAAGCCTTCAAGGAATTTACAGGTATAACAGAAAATTTTTTATTTAAATAATCAACATTCTATATAATACTGGATTATACATTGCATTAAATAATGAGTAATTTTAGAGTTTTTAGACATTTCCAATAGATTCAAATAGCAAAGATTCTTTTAAAAACTTTTCAACCATGCATGAAAATCTCTAGTAATAAATGGCAATATTGGTTTATCAGTTTGATAAAGTGACAGAAAAGGTTCTACTTCCCGAGCAATAAATATAAACAAAATTGTATTTAGCAGGAAAAAGTACATATCTTGGACACTTCTGCACAATATCATAAATTTTGGTATTAGAATTAGGAAATGTTTTTATTTGAACAAATGACGCATTTAATATACAATAACATTTCAAGCATTCTAATGAAAACACTTATATTTTGCAACCATCTATGCTTGCAAAACTTTAAAGGAAATTTTATTCCTTGGTCAAATCTTTCAAAGTCTTCCCTATGAGTGTGTGAGTCCTTAAATAGTCTGTAAAATGCACTTGCTATTACCTCAACTTCTGGAAATGAGGAACATCAGTGTCTGTAAGTGTTGTGTAGAATGTGTAGACTGCAGCTTCCGACATTTACAATATTTAAATGATGTTCATTTTTTAAAATATCAGCCATTTTAGTCAAAACAGACCAGTTCACATTTGGGTCATCCATTGACAACTTGAATAAAACACTTGTTCCTAATTCTAAGCACTTCTAATTCACTTTTTCAAACTTAATAACTCCAGTTAAATGACCTAAAAAATCGGATGAGTAATACCATGTTTTAACTGTATCATTATCCCAAACTCTTACATGGCAGTCCAACTGTTTTGTCGGCAGATGATTATTTAAGCTTTCATCAAAGAGAAGCACATAAAAACATTCCAAACTTTTTCTTTTAATAAGTTGGAAAAATAAGGCGCACTTCCAAAAATTGAACTTTTTTGGAACAACTGAATTGCTTTGCAATAGCACTGTCTGGAAAAATTGCTTGAAAGAGGCAGTTTATATTGTTATAAATGCTGTAGCTGAATCCACTGTTTAAAGCTTTAAGGCTTCATAGAATTTCAGCCTTTAAAACTTCTTTTGAAGAAACAAATGGATTGAAAATTTCAGAGCATGCTTTGCGTTCACATTCTTCAACAAGATCAGCAGAAGTGACAAAATCTTTTAAATGAATAGATTTTTTAGCTGATATATATAGCTTGCTCTAATAAATACATGTTTTTTTCTTTTATATGAAACTTAATTGCCGACTTGACCATAATTTAAATACAGAAATCTTTCTTGCAAAACAGACAATAGGCATGTGTTCTTTCTGAAGAACACAAAAGCCAATCTTTGTATGGCTTTCACAGAGTCTACTTGTCATTGAAAAGACACTTTCCACCAGGCATATTAAATAATTTCAGTCTTTATTTCATTAATAAACAAATTTATCCTGATTCAATTAAATTATACGCAATTTTCATCAAGGGAGACAATAGAAAGTATGTTTTAACTCAAACATTTTATATTTAAATATTAATATTCAAAGAATTTTATACAATATAAGTAAAACAGCAGCAAATAGAAAAAGAATCAATTAAAATCGTCTGCTTTAATTGTGCAACATACTGACTTTTGGTGATTACTTCACATCACACAAATTTAAATACTACTAAATTAAATTATCCTGAAATTATTGTAGCTGAAGTAAGATTTTAAAACCATTAATACAAGTCAACAGTTAAAAATAAAATTGAATATTGATCATGCCGCCACCTAGCACCAATATTTAAAACTAATACTGTAATAAATTTTATACAATTTTATTGAAAATTAAAAAAAAAAAAAAAAAAAGATATTATGGAAAAAAATAAATGCATCATGGTAAGAAAAAATTCCAGAAGTAATTCACGATTTTCAAGGAGTTAAGTCAAAATTCCAGGAACTTCAAGGACCCTTGAAATTTTTTTTGGAATTTAAAAAGCTTCCAGGAGTTTTGTGAACCCTGTAATACATTTTTTATTTCAAATATTGACCATCTCACAGATTTTCAGTTAATCCAGATTTTTATTATATTTGGAAATTTAACAATAGCAAACAATATTTATAAACTTGATTAAAATTTAATGTATACATACCACCAGAAAAATTCCTAGTAATGTAAGAACCAGAAGGTAAATTTGAAAATGGATAAGATGAACAGCCATTCTCAAATTGTACATCATTTCCAAAATGTTCATTATATCTAAAAAGAAATTTTATGTGCTTAACTAATACATAAATAAGAAATGATTTAGATAATCATGCAATATTCAATGAAAAAATCAATTTTATAAAAATTAAAATTAGTTTAGAAACATTGTAATTTTTCCAATGCCTTCTCAATACATGTATCAATTATTTTAGTGATTCATTAAAACAAATGACAAGATTGTCTTATTCATAGATCATAACATGAAAAATGTGAGACACAATCATCTTAAATAGCAACAAGTTTTTATAGCAAAACATATTTTTAATGCATTTATTTAAATAATGCTATCTAAAAAAAAGTACCATATTTCATAACATATACTTATAATTAAATACTTATATTTATTATTTTGATTTGATCTACTATTATTGAATAAAAGAACAGTGTAAATTTTACTGTTATAAATGTTATTGCAGTAAATTTAAAATGTATGACGAGAAAAAATCTTTGGAGACTTATTAAATTAATTTATAACTGGAAATTATCTTAACATTAACTATTAAAACTTTCGTTTAATTTACAGAAAGATTTTCTAAATCATTAGTTATTAACATTTTAGTCTTACAGATAATAATACATAAGCATTATGTTATTATTTTCAGTGAGATTAATATCATAAGAGAACCTGGAACTAAAGATCCAACAATATATTTTATGTACATTTCATAAACACTGATTTCCCTTGTTTAAAGTAAAACAAATTTTATTTTATAATTTCACAAAAATTTTTGAAAATAAATACAAAGATCATAAAGTATTTTTTGATCTTACCTTAAGGAATCAGGAAGTAAATGACAACAAGAGAAGTTTCCAATTTCAAAATGAGAGTCAGGTGTATCAAAGGCACTTTCAACATATTGTTTGTTTCTATCTAAAACTGATAAATATTCTCGAATTTTCCTAGACATCTTATAGTGTACCTAACAAAAAGTAAGATTAAATTAATGACATATTTTTAAAAATAAAGACAGTAAAAAGAGGGTAAAATTAAAACCAATCAAATTATATATTTTATTTTCAAAATATTTTTTCATATATACTTATAAATCAATGAAACTTATTTCATTGAAAATATAATTATAAACAGTAACAATGATAAGTTTTTATTAATTAAAGAGTCATTATCTTACTTTATCCAGCAATTCTTCAGCATTTTCATTTGCTTCCATTGTAGGCAGTGTGTCATAAATAGCCTAAAAAATTAAAATCATAAAATTTATCAATTTAATTGAAAGTTTAGTTTAATATTTAACCTAAGCAATAATGCAAAAATTTCTCTCTAAAAAAAAAGGGTTAATGTTAATAAGATTAAAAAAAAATTATATTTATTTGTTAAGAGTATATTATTCAAACAATGTTTAAACAATAAAAAATAAATTTAAACAATAAAAAATAAATTAAAACAACCAAATTACCAAAATCATGAATTTAGAGCAATATGAAAACATACATAAAATTATAAAATTTCATGAATAAAATGGGTATGGAAGAAAAAGAAGTATTTAATTTAAGTGCACAGTTGAAATCTGGTGTAACAAAGTATTAAAAATTTTGCACATAAATATGATTTATTTTCTATGGCTTAGCAGTCATTTTTTGCACACGAATATTGGTAGTTTAGTTTTTACTAAAAACAATTACACAAAAATATTTTTAATATATCCAAACCCTGAAAAACATAACAATCCAATCAAAATTACAAATTGTTGAACTGAAAGGCAGAGCACTATTAATTCGGCATTTAATTTGACTTTACACATCAAGGATGGCAGTAAGTAAAATTCAACAATAAAATGAAAAAAATATGAGATTGTGGTGAACAATATAATCAATACTTTTATGCCTCACAAGATGGCTGTACCTCATTACAAGCTGGATTTCTCCTATGAGCTTGGAGGCTGCACATGTGTGAAGGCAGTTTTTCTGTTCCCTTTGACTGTGCGGAGAGAGAAGAAAAAATGCATTCCAGTCAATCACATGTTGTTGAAGTCGTGGCAGGAAAATAAATCTTGTTGGTTTCTATCTGAGTCCATCATAATTTTGGAGGTTACACAAATACACCAAAAGATGTATAGCAAATATGATTGATGGTATTTTAAAACAAACATTAAGGACATATTACAAGAAAAATTAGGATATTTTAGTTTGATTTCAGGTTTGATATATATATATATATATATATATATATATATATATATATATATATATATATATATATATATATATATATATAATTAAATTTGTTGAAATTGCATTTGTTTTTAATGTTTCAGTTAATTGTAAAATAAAGTATTTTGATATTTAGAGCACAATAAAAATATAACAACTGTAAAAACTTGAGATGGCAGGACAAACATTGGGGAGGTCTCTGCCAGGTTTCCATTTCTAAATTAGGAAGAAATCCTCTTTCACTAAACTTACAGAGACTAATTCAGGGTTGGGTATAGGGAAGTATTCTAAAGAATATATAAAAGTAGAAATCTGTCAATTAAAGGTAAGTAGGCACTTTCGGTACTAAATTCTCTCACAATTTAATCTCATAGTATCATAGGTTTAAGTTTAATATATATCTCTGCTAATGTAAATTTTACATAACATACGTTTAAGAAATTTTAAGCAGTAAGGCTATACAGAATTTATCACTTGCTATAGCATAGAATAACAATATTAACTTTTGAAACTATTAAGATGATAGGTAATCTTTAAAGCAGTTTCATTTTTTAATTTATTTTTCATTTCCTTGGCAATTTCAATCTACCACTCTGAAAATTTTTATAATGTTTAATTTTAGCAATTCTTGTGTTTTCATCACTGTAGTACTTTCATACATTGGATATTAACACTTCTCATATTCTATTGAATTTCCTATACTTCAAAAAGCTCAATGGCTCTCAGTAACATGTTTTCCTTAGATCAGCAAAATGATTGTTTGCACAAATAGATATTAGGAGGGTGAATATATTTTCCTTTACTAGTGTGTTGAAGCTCTCTGGGATGGAAATGCTCACACCAATCTTTGACATTGAAAGTCAAGCTGGTGTGGATGGGGAGAAGAGAATGCCAACTAAGGTATGATCTCATCACTTGAACATGATTCAAATTATGAGGAATTTAGTGATAAGAGAATGTTCCAAAACCATTAACCTTAGGTAATCTAAGGCTCCCCACAATTAATTATGTATATATGTGATACTTCAAAGATTCTAAATATAACAAAAGAAAAATATACTTTTATTTTCTATTCTTATTTCTTTCAATATTTTGATTATTCACTCTAGTTTTCTTTTATTGTTCTTTTTTTTACACTTTTCCAATAGTGAAGTCTTATATGCTTCTACTATTTATAAACCTTCACCAACTAGTATAAAGGCAAAACACTAAGACTTTCTTTATCTCTTCCTTTTAAACAGACAGACCAATGCATGCCTTCCCATCTTGCAGGTGAGCACTTGAAATGTCTCACTTATTTTGGGGATAGCAAGAAATTTCCTTTGTCCTAAGTGCCCAAAAAATACAGACATCACCTCAGCACATTTTGCACTCAACTGTGAGGATATCCAAAACTGTCCATTTCTTGAATCAGACTTAAATAATGTCAATGGTTTCATTGATCTGGTTTGATGGGATCAGACCAGATGGGAGATAAGAAGCAATAATAACCCTTCCTATTAAATTTTTACATATTATAATTATAAATACAAATATTATTTACACCCATAAGATTAATATAAATATTGTTCAATTTTGGTATTTACAATTAAGTCCTATGAGCCAGAACAGATGTAAAACCAATAACAATGCCGGAATGGTATCTTACAATTTTACAACGTAACTTGTGATTTTATAATGTGTGCATGGGTGAAATTTATTTGGAATTATAGCAATAAATGAAGCTTTTGCTTTAATTAATTTTACATATATGCTGAATCACTCGTGTTTAAAATTGTGAAACAAAGTTTCCTCTTCGAAATAAATAAAATTCAAAATGTCAAATTTTCGTGTAGGTTTGGTATCTTTTCTTGTTTTGATTAGTGTTGCCAAATTGAGTTGTTGCTACCTTTCAGATTTGGTTTTTCTGGTGTTTTACCCAATTTTTACATCATATATATGGTTCTTTTCAGTGGCAAGAGTATCTGAAGTTTTTGTTTTACTTTGCATTTGAACTTTTTGTTCTACATTAGCTATCGTGTTTCATTGTCGCCAGCGTCCAAACATTGTAAACAGTTCTGTTTTTACAGTTTCTTTTTATTTATTATATAATTTTCTTATTTATATTTTAAAATTTATTATTATATTTTCCTTTAACATTTTCAACAATGTAAACTGTTCTTTTTTTGATTTAAAACTTTATAAAATCTGTATTTTTTTAACTTTTGGAAAATTTCTGTGTTGAAAAACATGTGCTTAATTTGGGGACCAAAAAAAGTCACAATGGTTGCTAATAATGGGGGGGGGGGGCTATCAAACTAATTCCAAGGTACTATTTCCTTTTATTGAAGGCAAATTCGTCATATCAATGATTTTTGCAACAAGGCATGAAATAATACTACAGTTAACTATTAATGTAACATGTTTCTTTGGAGGTTTAAAGTTTTTACAAAATTTTAAAAGTACAATTTGATAGTTTGCTTGGAGTCACTAATGATGTTCAGATATTTAATTGCTTGCGCAGCAAATAGAGCAATACCCAGAATATACTTTTGTTTTCTCAGTGATCTAAACTAAATGATAAACATGCTACATTATTGTTTGTCGCTCAACAGTTATTTTTTGCACACGAGGGTTAATTAGACCAACACCTACGACAATGCTACATTATTGATCATTATACCAGTTAATAATATCATATCTTAACTTATCTTGAAACATATAACCCATACGGTAAATAATTAAAACTTTTAATAAAATCTCTTCCAATAGTATTTGGATTTCATGAATTTAACTAACATGAAAATAGATATTTTTTCCTTTACATTTAAATTAGTTTCAAGACAAAAATATACAATTGTGATTTATTTACAAATGTTTGATGAACAGAAAATCTAACTGAAGATTTTAATTTCATTTCAAAGTAATTTTAACAGATATACTAAATTTTTTTCAGTTTTTTTTGTTTAATGATAGATAATTTTTCATTTCATTGAATTCATATGCTATTTAATTAAATCCAATTTTTAAATAGACCCTAGTATTTTTTTAAAGCAATCATTATAATTAGAGAAATATTTTCTAACAAATAGAAAATTTATTTTTAATTTAAAAACGATATTCTTTGCACATTTACTTTTGTACTTACATTAAGAATATTAAATTAACTATGCATTTAAATTTCATAGATAATTAGTAAAGCAGCTTTATATTAAAATACACTCTTTCAAAAATCATACCTGCATTTTTGTAGCACATAGCTCTTCATTGCTTATTCTTCTTAAATGAGAACCTATATTTTTCCCCGGATTGAAATAATAACTATCTTTGGTAAATGGATAATGGATAGAATTGTATGGAAAACTAAAACTGTTTTGTTCAAGTGTTCTTTCAAGTCTTTCCCGTTCTTGAGCGAGAACTTTAGCATTCAATCTTACAACATACTGCTTCTGATTAGACAGTTCTGAGTCTTTTTCATAAGTTAACAGATTAGCTTGAAGAGGTAGAAAATTAAAACTATTATTGACACATAAACAAGGATTTAAGAAAAGAAATAATAACAGTTTAAACAAGGTAAACGATGATCTTCCACAAAAGAAATTAATCATAATTCTCAGTAGACAAGCCATAACTTTTTGTCAACAAAATGGAGGTAAACAATTAAAAATGCACGCCATTAGGAGTAGAGTTAGTTATCCACTAAGGAAAGTCTGATTTGTTGTAATTTTAAGACTCATGATGATACTGAAGTTCATATTTTTATTATTGTTGACTTTTCATATTCATTTACACAAATCAACAGAAGGAAGCCACCATCGCTTAAATTATAGTTGCCACAGATTCATAGAGAAATATTTAGCAATAAATAAGTTAAATATATCATATTCTTAAATGTACTACAACTTTAATTTCAACAAGTAGAATTACATACTTAAAATAAATTTTTCATATATCTTTTCTTCCCGAAATAAATTTTAATAAAATTCAAAGTAAATTCTTTATTTTTACGATTAAGAAAATTAAATAAAAATTAATTAGTTATATTCACTTAATTTTATGATGAACAAATAGCATAATAGAATTCTGATGGAACAATGTAATGTTCTTATTACACGCAGTTTTGTTCAGAAGGATGATTCACCCTTTTTGATTAAAATCTAAATTTATTTTGAATTTTTAAATACAGTATCTTCCACTTAAAATTTTTCTTAAATTTCTTGATAAATTTTTTTTGTCACTAAACCTATTATTATTCTTTGTCGATAACTTATTAATTTTTCCCAAATAATTAATTTTATTACTTATCATTTTACATTTTATTTTATTTTTGTATTTGAATTATGTATTTTAATACAGGAAATGCTTATTTTTTAATTATACTATTTAATTTTATTTAATTTCGCTAAAACTTCCGTTGACTCGTAGAAAAAACATCCAATGAGAAATAAGAAATCATTCTACGGAAATATGTTTACTCTGCCACCACTGCTTTGTCTTAATTATACTTTAAATGTTATTTTTTTCTTCCAGTAACTTAAATAGTCAACTCGTATTGGGTGGTGTTGCCGTAATTCACAAGGAACATCCTTAATGTAAGATTCAAGAATCAAGTGCGATGATGTCAGTTAATTAATATTATTATCTCATCTTGTTCCTGAAACTTTTCTAAAATTCAAAGAAAAAAAGTTGCTAAAATACTAAAGAATAATTTATATTTTAATGGAGATTTGCAGAAAAAATAATTATTATAAGCTTTCTGTGAAAATTAAAAACAAAGCAATGAAAGCAATCTTTAATGCACAGTTTTGAGTTCTTATTAATTTTCGTTTAATAAATATTTTTTAATATTTGTATATCTTTGCAGAAAAAATTCCTTAAAATATTTATAAAAATGGTTTTCTCTAGTTATTTTAATGAATTTTTTCCAGCAATTTTGTGTTAAAATATTGTTATATTTTTTAATTCTTGTTAATACACATTTGATATACATACATAATACACATTTGATATACGACATAGAAATGATCTCAACAAGTTTTAATCTTGGAAACAGGTTTATGCTCAAGCAAAAAATGTGTCAATATGCTTATTTGATGTTTATTAGAAATTATACTTTATTTTTAAATTCTTTTTATTAAATTTATATAAATTTTCATTTTAGAATTGTAGAGAAAAAAAAATGGTGAAATTCTATGAATTTGTGTTTCTCTTTTCATGGAATAATTTTCTTTGAAACTGAGGTAAAAAATTTGTGAGAATTTAGAATTCTGACGTTTTTTTGAGCTTTATTGCTGTTTTTCCTATTATAAGTATAATTTTTCATTATATTTCTATTTAATTTAATCCTGGTGTTAAAAGTACGCCAATTACAGCTCTTTCCAACTGAGTTAAGTGAGTACTATTGAAAAAATATTTATATATATACTTTAGCTCTTTGGATTTGAACAATATTTTGTTTTTATATTAGGATACTCTCCAAAAGTGAATGAAATGGAGGCTGACGTGGCATTCATGGACTATTCACCACGCACAGCAAAAATTTCTTCAAATACACTAGAGTTTGACGATGATCTTTCACTAACTATCTTTTTTAATGTATGTATATGTATTTAGCATCTGAATGCGGCGTGAAAAAATTTTGATTTTTCCTATGCCCTGAAAATGACAAAGGAGGAATTCCGAAACGCCCCTTTTATTTAAAAACTGAACTAAATCAGATTATAACGAATCCTAACGGTATAACCAAAGTCATATTTACTCGTCATGGGAAAATATTAATTAAAAGAAATAACCCAGAAACTGCCACAGAGATTAGTTGTATCCGACGTATTCTTGGAGTTTCCGTAACCCTGCAAATTTATAAAGAGAGCTATACATCAAAATTTCTATTAACAAACATCCCAATAGACTTGGATTTAAACCTGCTTGCGGAGGAAATGAAAAAAAAAACGAGTTAATAGTATCAAACATAAGACGTTTCACTCAGAAAGGATCACCCGAGTTTTCTGAAAATGTACTTATCACCATTTACGGCTTCAATATACCAAAAGAAATTAGTTTATTTTATTTGCGATTAAAAATAAGACTTTTCGTTGATAAAGTTCGCCAATGTGGCACATGCTATAAATTCTCCCATCCCACTAAGCAATGCAAACTGCAAACTCCAATATGCAAACAATGCGGCTCGGCACATGAACATTCTTCTAATACAATTAATCATATGTGTAAATTGTAAAGGCAATCACTCAGCTGTTTATTTATCGTGTCCATCTTCTCTTGAAGAAAAAAGATTTTTAAAGTTCAAAGCAGAAAACCATTTATTATTCATCGAGGCGAGGTGACAATTTAAGTCACTAAAGATTCTTTCGCAGGAATTATCCGTTCAGCAGAACGTAATGGGATTAATAAGAGAGAAATTGAAGAAGGTATCAATAAAGCAGTATCCAGAGTGACAGAATCATAGAATAACATATTATCGAATCTGACTGCACCTATCGAGGCCAAATTACTACTCTACAAATTAGGATGGATGAAATGATGACAAAAATGTTATCGTTAATAAATAACACAATTGAAACATTTGCATTAAAAGCACAGGAACAGCCTGAATCCCCTAAACGAAAGTCTACCCGAAAAAGTTCTGGGCTAAGATCTTTCCAAAATAAAAATGGATCAAATACTAACTTAATTCCAGAAATATCCAAGGATTTTAATTTCGGATTATCCTCTGAAGCCAGTCAAACAATAAGTGAGTGCTTAGCTATGGAGAAAAGCCCTAATAGCCCTCTATAGCACAAATACACAGGTACTACTTTGAGGCACTTTTAAATTTTCTGTCTGTTTTTATATCATTTTCCTATATCTTCATGCATAATAAATTTTCTGTTTTATCCTGCAGTGCTAGAAGTATTTGTAACAAGCGCCCATATTTTAAGTTCTCTTATTTTACTCCAACAAATGTTATTGCTATTCAAGAAATCTTTCTGAAAAAACAAGACCATTACTTTTTAACCAATAAAATTATATTTCGGAGTGACAGAGACCGTGGTCGGGGAGGAGGTCTCCTAAATGCCATAGATAAATCATATCCAACTCAAATATACAACCCAACACGTCTTCCAGATGAAGGTAGAGAACTTTTGGTTGTAAAAGTATCCCTTTCTTCTTTAACTCTTTTCATAATAAATGCATACATCCCTACTGGAATATTTTCAAGCGATTGGTTAAACAGTATAATCCAAGGTATCAGATCACCTTTCATTATTCTTGGAGATTTCAACGTTCGACACACCGATTTTGGGAGTTTATCCAAATCTCCCCAAAGTCTTGAGTTCTACGATTGGATACAAGAAAGTAACTTTTGCGTCTTGAATACTAAAGTTCCGACGCATTTTGGTCCACATCACAACCCCTCACTTATTGATTACTGCATAGTCTCATCTTTCATTTGTGTACTATAAATATCCATCCAGATTCTTTTGGTAGCGATCATGTACCTATGAAGACGATTAATTCTATCAATGATAAAAACCCACAATGGCGAACGCAGATTCTGTGGACGGACATTTTTTACTTCATTTAACCAGCAGTTAAATAATAAATTAGAAACTATCAACCAATTCAGTGATATCTGTCAACATAATTTAACTAAATTTCGAAAATGGCAAAAGTTCCATATAAATCCTATCCTCCTTGGTGGAATTCAAAATGTAATTATCTATTAGGATAAAAAAGAAGATTTCTGGTGTTTAGCCAAATGGTCTTGTAACGTGAACGCATGGATACAATATAAGAAGATTGAAGCCAAACTCCACTCTTACAAATTATCCATGTCTCGCTGTTTCTGGGAGAAAACTGTGTCATCTGCCTGACAGTTCAAAGATATTTACCGTATTCTAAAAAGTCTTCAAAATGGAATTTCTATATACACAGACTCATATCTATATATAACGGAAGGATCCAGAGCAATAACTGACGCTGACGCTCAAGCAAATCTTTTTGCAAACTATTACTCTACACATCCTATTTCTGAAGGAATACCACTGGATTTCAGCACAGACTTCAAGTTTTCATACAACCAACCTTTTTCATTGACAGAACTACAGAAGGCAGTTACCCAATGCAGAAACACATCAGTTGGTCCGGACAAAATCTCGGCAAAGATACTTCAAGGCATAGATCATAATAACCTTAATTGTCTTCTACATATTATAAATAAATCAGGGATCACAGGAATAGTTCCAGAGATATGGAAAAAATCTATTATTATCCCCATTCTAAAACCAATAATTGCAAGCAATAAGTAGGGTGCACGAACATTTCACCTAATAAAGATAATCCAGTCTTATATTGTCAGTGGATTGGATTATGTTTGTCATATATTTGTCACTGCCTGTAAATCAGACCGAAGAATCCTAGAGACTCCATATCACGCCCCTATGAGAATTGCTACAGGCCTTCCTAAATGTACACCCATCCCAAATCTTCTTCAAGAAGGCGGAGTGCTTCCTTTATCAACAAGGCATGAGATGCTATCCTTAAGATTCTATGTACGAAACATTTGCAAATGGAAACTATTTTCTTGTGCTATTTGGTGGA
The DNA here is from genome assembly GCA_030067965.1 of Latrodectus elegans. Classification (NCBI taxonomy): domain Eukaryota; kingdom Metazoa; phylum Arthropoda; class Arachnida; order Araneae; family Theridiidae; genus Latrodectus; species Latrodectus elegans. The sequence goes on along the minus strand of CM057822.1, from coordinate 90,013,616 downwards.
ATAAAATTTCATTCAATCACATGAATAGTAGCCAACCTCTGGCTATCAGAGCAAAAGAATGGTTTTCTTCTCAAGGAATTCAAATACATCAATTATTAAAAATCCCAATTTTAATTCCTCCCAATAGAATTGAAGAAAATCCAGTAAACGTAATAATCAAATACTCTGGTTTGCCTTTCCAGTCGAAAAATATACCCAAAGATATTATATGCAATAGTTTTAATGAATATTATAACTCTATTTGGCAAAACCATGTTAAAAATTTTGCCGATGCTTCAAAACAAGGCTCAAACCTGGGAATCGCAGTTTTCAATTCTAAAACCAACATATAGATATATGATAAAATAAACTCTCTAAACTCAATATTTACCGCAGAGGCAATGGCTTTGCTTACTGCTGTATCTAAAATTTGTGTACAGGCAGAACGATATATAACTTTCACTGATTCATATTCATGTCTCAAATCTTTATCTACTTGTGTATCAAACATCTCCTGTTATCATTCAAAAAATAAAATAAAAAATTTTATTAGCAGTGCAAACTTGTCAAGAGATACAACTAATTTGGATCCCGGGGCATTCGGGAATCCATAGAAATGAGATAGTTGATTCTCTAACAAAATCCGCAATTTTCAACCCTTATTGTCTGAAATCTGTATCTCCCGAAGACTTTGGACATTACATAAGAAAAGCATTCCAGCTTAAAGGATTAAACAAGTGGGAAAATAGCAAATATGCTTCCAATTTCTCACACTTGATACCCATAAGCAAAAAACACTTACTGTATTCCCAACATCGTTTAGAAGATATATTGCGATTTAGGGTCCGTTCCCGAACTTATTATAAAAAATCTGTTCTATACAGATTCCACATGTCCCCCACAGACTGTTGTCTGTGTGGGAAGCCTTAAACAATCGATTATATTCTATTATATTGCCCTTTATATAATGACTCGAGAAATGATTTCAGTAAATTATTGGGAATTGGAGCTTTATCATTTCCTTGGATATTTGAACTGTCCGCAAATCCAAAAGTAAAAACTCGAGCTTTATGCGAATTCAAAAAAAAAAAAAAAAAAAAAAAAAAAAAACTTACAGATTTCGACATAATGATAATATGTCATAAAAACGTTTAGTGCTTATCTATCATTGGAGAACTTTTGTCTCTGCTTATTGAAGAGAACCATGTTCTAATACCATGAAACCTGTCTGCTGAGTTCTAATTTAGGTCCAGCGACATTGTCTCTGGAGAACTTTTGTCACTGCTTATCGAAGAGGAACCATGTTGTAATTCCATGAAACCTGTCTGCTGAGTGCTAATTTAGATCCGGTGACTTTGCATCAAATACAGCCATGAACAACCAACAATAAGAATCAATCCAACAATACGATACCAATCAATCAACTATTTGTGAGTCTTCTCACCTCAATGTGAGCTATAAGCAACTTTAGCAAAGAGCTCCATAACTGCCGGCCACAACCCAACCCAACGCAACCCATAAATTTTCAAGATTTTTCAGTGAAAGCTGAAATTATTATATTGAATTGAACATATCAATTATTAGCTTAAATTTTAAAAAATGCATACTAAGAATTATTTTTTATTAGAAGTTATTCACTTTTAAATTTATAATAGAAATGCTATTTATAAACTTCCGATTTTTTAAAACTTGAGATCTTTTTATGATTATGAAGTGTTAAAATTTTATATGATCATGGATTCTCTTAAAAATGTCGATTTCATTGATGTTTTCTTCTAGAATTGATTTTTTGAAAAGTGTATCAAATTAATTTTTATGATTCTTTGGTGCTCGTATATTTCAAAATACTTTATCATAAGTAAAAATCATATTGAAGTATTACATCTCCAATAAATTATAGCAAAATTTTGTTCTGTGAGGTTTATTCATTATTAAATCAAAAAGAGATACGTTCCGAAAAATTCAAATATGAAACCTTTTTTGATGTTAAGCGGACCGTAGGGTTTCACGTTTGACTTTAGAGAATTTCATCTTATAAAGGAAAAAAAATAATTAAAAAAAGCACAACAAATATTTCTTACAATAAGTATCCTTCAGCACGAGGCAGATACTAATTATGGTGGTTGAAATATTTACATGCAATTGAAATTAAAGACTTCATTCTAAAGTATGCAATATTGACATCTTCATAAGTTCGTCTTCATGTTGTAGAAGTTTTCTCTAATATAGTAGAGTCCCGAGGAATACAAAAAGGAAAATATGTGCAGTCTTTTCTTTACTTTAGAATTTTCAGATGTTATAAGAGTTTTGTTTTTATCTAGATTTATTGGCTAATCTTTCATTAAACAAAATGCTCTTTGAGCGATACATCATTTTACTTAATCATACTTTCTTAAAATTATTAGACATTATATTTTGACATTTGTAACACTGAAATGGTGATATAATTTCTTGAAAATGAATAATTTTTATAAGTAATTAGAGAGATATAAACATATACAGGATCAGTTTTTTCGGATATTTTGATATCCGAAAAAACTTAAAATATCCTAAACACTCCCCACTATAAAAGTGAATTTTGTGTCTTTTTGATTGTATTTTAGAAAATTGAGGATTGTTATAACTCCAACCATGGGATCTTAAATATTAATACATCAAAATGGTTGCAACAATATCCTCTACAATATTTAGTTATCTCCAGACATTTTTCCGAGTTTTATTCCTCATTTGAACAGTAACCATAGCCAGTTTGGTGTCCTGATCAGAATATATTATTTTTAGAAGCGAATTCAAAATAAAAAGTTTCATAAGCATTCCACAAATAATTCTGGGACTAATGTCGTGGACAGTTAATGCTCTCCCCTCACATTGTGAATCAGTCCATTTTTCATGAAAACTACTTAAAGCTTTTTTACGAAGGAGATACTGCTGAATTTCTCCAATCTAAGTTGTAAAATGCAAATGGAATATACCTTCAAGCGGAAAATCATGTTAGATTTTAATTCTTATAAGCTGTGATACATCTCAACAAACATATAGTTGTGATACATCTTAACAAAGCTATCTTGAATATTACAATGCTTCTTCACATGTCTTTTAGAGTTGCCTAAAATGGAATTATTATTGTTATTTTTGATTTATATTTGCTAAGAAAACTCATTTAATTTTACGAGCTACCTTTTCTTCAAAACTATCTTTTCTCTCCAGAAGGATTAACAACTTGTTTAAGTTGAATTCCATACATGCACCAAAATAAATCAGTAAATAAGAAGTATATTCAGATAAATCGATTCTTCTTGTTAAGTTCAAATCTTCAACAAAAATTCGTCTAAGAGTTTTACGTTCACGATGAAGTTTACACTTTATCTAAAAATGTTAATCTTTTAAATAGTTTATAGACTATATTAGATAGAGATTAATAAAATTAACTATGTAAATACCGATTGTTATAGTTAACTTTATATCTCATCCATGTTTAGCAAATTTTCATTCGAGATCTGTTGAATAGTTTCTGAGACAAGATGACTTGCAGCTTCCCAAAACCATGTAAGCTTTTGGGAACGAACCATGGTAACTATCATCAATTTTGATTTCATATTAGTAAGATATTTTTTTCATAAAGAGATATAAGCTTTATCATTCTGTCTTATCAATCAATTACTGTAATATACGAGGTTCACTATGAAATTTTCGAGATACAACTAGGTTTTTAAAGTTATACTTACAAAATTTTAGGTGTGTTCAAAAAAGTTTATCAATGCACTTTTGTAGACGAATTTTCCACAGATTAAATGCCTCAAGCCATTCATTTCTTGGAATAGATGAAAAAATACATTTATAGCCACATCAATCTCTTCTTCTGAATGAAAACGACGTCCACGTAAGTTCTTTTTTAGATTAAAGAATAACCAAAAGTCGCACATAGCTAGATCAGGTCAATACGGCGGATGTTCGATGAGTTTAATTTGTTTTTGTTTAAGAAGCTCAACTGTTAATCTGGCTGCATGTGAAGATGCATTGTCATTGTGAAGCATTAGTCTCCTAACTTTCAGCTCTTGTAGAACATCTGGAAGACATTTAATGGTATACCAGTTTGCTGTTACTGTCTTCTGTCCTTCCAACTTGATGTCTTTGACCAATCCCGCACTTCTGAAGAAAACGGCATACATCATTTTTTTCAGTGCGCGTTGTTTTTTTCACCATTGTCAGCTTGGGATCATTTTCAAAGATCCACACTTTGCTTTCTTGACGTGTTGGAACGTCAAAAAACGGTATGTACGTTTCATCACCTGTTACAATTTTAGAAATGATGCTGTGGCCACCATCATTGTCAATTTAAGAGTTTCTTTACTGATTCTGACACGCTCCTCTTTTTGGTGCTCAGTTAGATTATGGGGAACCCAACGGCAAACTACTTTTTTCATATGTAATTCTTCATGAATGATTTTGTGTATGGCTGAGGATCCAATGTTAAGTTCCTTCTGTATCATTTGATAGGTACAGCGATTATCATCCATTAAGATTTTTCGTATGGCAGACATATTATCCGGATTACTGCCGACAATGGCCTTTCTGTGTGTTCTTCATCCTGAAGAAAATTGCGACCTCTTCTAAATTCTCTAAACCATCTGAATACAGTAGTATGAGCTGGAGATTCATCACCAAATGCTAATTGCAACCGTTGAACGCATTCTTCTTGATTTAATCCTGCTTTAAAATCGTAGAAAATTATAGCGCGAAAATGTTCTCGCGTAAACTCCATTTTCTCTTCTGTTTAAAATTTATTCTACGCTAAACAAGTTGAAATAAGTCAGTAAAAAATCGTCTTCTGTGTTAAAGTACATTGTATTTTAAAATTAAACCGTTATTTTTATTTTGTAAATTCTCGTCTGCGCGTATCTCAAAAATTTCAGAGTAACCCTCGTACTATCTTATTAAGAATATAATTACAAACATCTATCTATCTATCTATATATATATGTATATTATATGTGCATTTCCAATCATTTTTTTTTCGTACTTTGTTTTTGTCTCTTAAAGAGTATTATTTTTCAAAATGGATCCAAACAAGCAAATTTCGATACAGCGAATCAGATAGTTAGTATTTGACAGTACGAGTCAAAGTAATAGGGTTTAAATTCTCGTTAACTCAAGTAACTAAATAATAAGAAATTTCAGAACTAAAATATTTCCAAGTTGTTTTGGGAGTTTTGTACGCAACTTTTTATCTCAAACTGTCTTAATTCATCATGAGTACCACTGATAAAATATTTTCATACTTATGTATAACCTTCGAATTTTTCTAGATGCTTTTGCAATCAATGTTACTGATGTATAATATATATATATGATAATAACAGATTCAATTCTAAGTTTTTAATGATTATTCTTATTCTTTTAGACCGCCTTTCAAAAAGTGAAATAATTTACAATTAATAAATAAAAATGTTTAGGGAACTGGAAAAGTACAGTTCACATTATTGATTCAATTCCGAACGTACATTTTTACCGATCAAAATAAGTAAACAAAAGTAATGGTCACTGCCCACCTTGTCTAGTGGTCAGAGTGTCTGATTGTGGATAAGGAGGTCATGGGTTCGAATTCTAGTTCGGGCATGGATGTCCTTTCTCTGTCTGTCTATTCTATCTTTGTCCTTACTTTGTATGAATGAGGTGTGAATGTTTTTCTACCCTATATACAGGTACCTAAGGCAAGTGTGTACTGAGAAAGTCTGACTTCACACCAAAATATGGTTCAGTTGGAAAAGTGGAGCACCGCACCCAATAAGATAAAAACAATGGTCTTTTTTGTACAAAAATAATATCTCAAAGTCGACACCTTCACCAAGTCCTTCTTTCCGAACTTCCTTACTTCACCAATGAAGGTTATGAATTTGAAAGTTTAATATACTTAAATGGTTTCAGAGAGAGAGAGAGAGAGAGTCAATTGATGATTAAATCCGCTATCTTTAAACACAAAATTGAGGATTTTCCACTAAGCTATAACTTTCTAGATACTAATACATTTGTAATAATGTTTCTCAAAAAGTTGTTTTTCCAGACTTATAAAAACGAAAAGCTTGAAAATATATTTGAATAATAATTATCACTATTTATGAATATTTATTTGGAAATATTTCTTTTTTGTAAAATCAGATTAAATACTGACTTATTCTAAAAATTTTAAAAATTTAAAATTGATTATAAAATTAAGAATGGTTATTATAGATTTAAACTTTGTTGTTTTGTGCCAGCCAAGATGGCATTGGGGTGCACTGCTCCCCTTTTCCAACTGAATTATATTTAGGTGTGGTGTCCGATTTCCTCAGCACACATGCCATAGATACTCGTTTATAGGGTAGGCAACCATTTACAACCTATTCATACGAAGAATGGACCAAGACAGAATAGACAGAGAGAGAAAGTACATCCATGCCCGAATTGGGATTTGAACCCGAGACCTCCCTATCCGCACTCTGACTACAAGACAAGGTGGACAGCGGATTTATATTTTAATTTATTAAATATAATAATGTCCAAAATAAATGCTTAACATGAAAATGGAATTTAAAAGAGATTTTAAATGATATATAATTGAATATCGTATTTTCAGTATTCAACATGTGACTTTCGTGACATTAAATAATATTCTGCAACTTTTTCAAAATGTCGCATCTTAAAATATGAATCTCCAGCAATATTTAAAATTTTCTTGACATCATTATTTAGTATCTGGAATTTATACAGTTTTCAGCTACAGTGAAGGGGGGAAAAATTCGAAAAGAGTTATAGTGAATTTAAAAATAAACCAATCATTTTTCCTATCATGTTCATTGTTAAAATTGCATCATTTGGTATATCTCATCCTTAATAATGATTGTTCTTATAAAATAGATAAACATTATTTTCTTTTCAAATGCCTTTTATTTTATTCCTAAAATTTACGAACTGTTTTTTAGAGGCAAAGTGCTTACTTTGAACATTTTTCCATTTTAGAAGTTCACTCCAAATAACTAAGTTATATGAAATATTTTTGGCTTTAGAAACAACTGTAATAATTCTTGAAATCTGTAAGGAAGTAATTTTTAAAAATAAAATTTATACGATATATAGATCCAGCACTTTACTAAACTTATGATTTTTTCCTACATTTCTGTCATTATATTTTTAAAGGATTTTTTTCTTACGTTAAATTTTATATAAAAATATTATGTATTTTTCGCTAAATTTATTTGCTTGAGCGCTACTAACAAGTTGCTTACTAATTAACAATACTTTTTATATTGTTATTTGGTGAACAGTTTATTAAATTCACAATATTTAATGTCAAATATTTAAATGAATTCATATATATATATATATATATATATATATATATATATATATATATATATATATATATATATATATATATATATATATAACTATTAAGTTTATAAGAAAATTATAAACTTAATATTTATAGTATGGCGAAACATATATTTTATATCATATATAACGTATTAATTTTCTTACTTAAAATAAACAAAATATATTATTTGTCATTTTTGGTATTTAATATTACAAAATATATATTGATTAAAAACATCAAATTTAAGCTTAAATTATATTAAGCATTTTTTGCAGGTTTTTAAAAAAATATTAATTTTTAAATAGCTAAAAGTAAAAATTAACTTTGAAATGTTGATACATATGAAGCATATTTAAATTATGTAGTTCATTGTACATTATCGCTAATTAAATACATTTTACAATAAAATATTGTGATAAATTTTTACAAGAAATAAATATAAATCTTTTAATTATTCTAACATATTATTTGTCTGATATTCTAAAAATTTTCTAATTTTAAATTTTTACTATCATTATTTCATACGTTAAACATGCTAAGAAATAGTTAAAAAACGCCAAAAGCATAATTTTTTAGTCATTTTAAATTCCTGTTTTCTTAAAACTGTAACAGATTTATTTTAATACATTAATAATAATATTGAAATACTTTTTTTCTTATTCAAGGATTTTTATTTATGAATGAACCTCATATAAAACTCATTACATGATAAATTAATACTAAAGAAGAATGAAAAATTAATTTTTAGTAATGAGTCTGAATTCTAAAGCTGATATACTTTCGTAGTTTTTAATTTATCTGAATTCAGCTTTTAGTTTTATGATGCAATCTTTAGAAAATCAAATTCTTTTATATTAATTTTTTTTAACAAAAAGAATTATTATTTACTAACACAAACGTTAATTTTTATTTTTTATTATTTATTGAGATCATTTGAGTTGTCATTAAAATAAGAAAAAAATCTCATAATAACTTTCGGATGACAGAAATAGACGACACAGTATTCATTATTCAAAAAGTTTTCAGCATTATATTGTATTTTTTTTTTAAGAATCAAACAAAAAACGTAAACTTTACGAATTCTTGCTCAACTCACAAAAACAAAGGATGAGTTTTTGGATCAGACTAGATTTAGAAGTGCTTTTATCTAGCTTTTCTGCTTAAGTTTCGAAAATTTTTTTTAAAGAAACCCCTGAAGCTACTAAAATCATTCGGAATAACTTTCTGAGTAGGAATATTTTTCTCATTATTCAGCTTTTTAAAATCGACCTTAAGGCATAGAAGGTTCAGATACGTTATTAAAGATCTTCTTTACTGTGCATGTCATTTGCTTACTGAATGTAAGCGTTTTACAAAACTGAAGTTGATGTTTAAAAAATTGTTTCAACAAATAAATGAAAAGGAGTAACATACCACACGAACAAACTGGCGCTAAGCAAGAGTTATCATCTTTTCTCTTTCATGCAAATAAGAAAATAGTCTTTTCATAATATTAGGTTCACAAATATAATCTATAGGTGTGTTGTTAGTTTTTCTCTTGTTTACAAAATTTAAATATGACTATGGTATTCTGCTTAAAGGGCGTACCATAAATTCCAACAGCATTTCCTAAATAATTTGAATATTAATATAAATAGTTAAGATAAGGTATCCCTCCCTCCCCCTCCCTCCCTCACACACACACATGTAAGTATAAACTGCCGTATAATGTTATATAATTTAGCACGTTATTAAATACTTTCTTTTTTATCTAATCATGATTATTTGTCAATTTAATTTTTATCAATGTGAAATTAATTTTATTCTATAGACTATTATTTATGACATTCTATATAAAATATTGTAAAAATTTAGATTCAATTAATATTTTTTCTTGTAACCATTTATTGATTCGATGCGCATATTCAAAACAGAATTTTATAAAATAAAACATCATTTTTTAAATTTTACATACTTAAGAATGTTGATATATATATTTTTATTCACCCGAAGAATTAAAATTTTTTAAGACAATATAGGGTAAGCAAATTAATTTTTCTGTCAGATAATTTCGTATCACGTTTAAATTGCCATGTTGTTGCTAAGATACGTACCTGTCTTATGAAAAAAGTCTTAAAAATAAATTTTTATTATTAAAAATAAATTTTTATTATTTTTTCATAAGCGAGCTTTAATAATGAAAGAATGTTATGGTATTAAGAAGCGCTTATTTTTGTTTGAATTTCATAATTAATTTTAAAATATTCTTAAAATCTAAATCATAATCAGAATTAATTTACCTGAAAGTGATTAATTAAAAGTCAAAAATTGTAAAATTAAGCGAGGTTTTTCCTTTATTAAATATTCATCGAACGAGTATTTTTGAATTTTTTTTTTTTTTAATTTGCAAGATAAAAAAATTAATCTTTGATATTTTTTTCCTACTGATTTTTGAAAGTTATTTTGGTGAAGAAGAATATCATTCTTATTCCAAACTAAAATATTTTTACGGTGACGAAACTAGAGATTAATATATATATATATATATACATACATTATATATATATATATATACATACATACATATATATGCATATATATATATATATATATATATATATATATATATATATAATGTATATATATATATATTGATCTATGGCTTTCATATCAGAATATCGCACTTTATGACGAGGTGTTCCAGATCTTTTTCATAATAAATATTTTTTCCTGTATAATTTCTTATATTTTTAATCACACTGTGTTTTTATTTTGTCTTCTCAGTAAGTTAAATATGCACTAATATTTGCAGAATATTTTAAAAGAAATAACCATTAAAAATGATGATTCTGAATGTATGGTGATTTTCGTGAAATATTATTATATTTAATCCTCTTTTTTTTTTATAAATCTATCAATATACTATTATACACACTAATTGATCAATACATATTAATTAATTATTGTACATGAAATGAATAGGAGAATATTATGTTACCACCAACTAACATTTATTAGGTAGGGAAATGTCCAATATTTTCTAAGAAAAATTCAATATTTTAATTCAGTTCACTGTAATTTAAGATCTCCTATTAAATTTAATTGATGTACAGAAACTCCTTGGTAAAATAATTTTAATCTATATATACACTCATGAATTTCCGAAAATGCACATAATCATTGTATGAATAATCTAGTCCTTATGGTGATATAATTGGAATTGAGAACTAACTTTTAGTTATACCACTTCTCAGTGCATGCAAATATCTGCACAAAAAAAAAAAAAAAAAAAAAAAAAAGAAATGAAATTAAGAAACAAGAATAAAAATTTTCAATTTTTAACATTAATCTCTTCTTTCTGCTTAGGTGCCGTATTATCTATGGTTCCAAATTCTGAGATTGGCGATTTGTTGGTGGATTTTCTTATGTATCTGGCAACCTCGTTTTTATTACGTCATACATATGGAGACCTATAAGAATTATGGAGAAAATTCTGTTTTGGTAACCCTAATATTTACGTCATCGCGCACGTCATGATTCGTAATCTTGGCAACATTTTTAATCGCCAAAAAAATTCAGGATTTGAAACCATGGATTATACGGCATCTGTGCTCTTCTCTGCTGACTAACATTACCAAATCGTAATTTCGTAAAATTTATACAAATTGAATTCTTAAAGTTATGACGTTTTGCTCTTCTTTCCTAACATAAAATTATCAATCAGTAAAATGAAAAAGTTAAAAAAAAAAAAATGAAAAATTTTCATTGTTATGGCTATTATCTCTTATCTTATTCTCTGTTGTAAACTAATAAAATCTAAAAAAATTCAAGCAAAATGAAGTTTTTTTTATTGTTAAAAGTTTTAACTGATCTCTCTTGACGTGAACTCAATGTTATCAGTTCATAAAATTAAAATTAAAAAACAAAAAAAAAAACATGTAATATGGAGAAAAATTGTTTGATATTTTAGCTCTCCAATTTTGTGACATAAAGTCAATGCAATCAATTTGCAAAATCTGCATATGCATTCAGATGCCTGATATTCATTGTTGAGAAACATTTATAACAACTACTTGGGAAAGTTGCCTTATGTGTTAGTTTGTAAATTCGGATTTATAACAACTACTTGGGAAAGTTGCCTTATGTGTTAGTTTGTAAATTTGGTGTGTCAAATCAATAATTTTCTGTTTCATGTGATTACAGTGTTTCAATATAATATCAGAATAACTAAATACTTTTTGTAATAACTTTTTTTACCAATTTTCGCTAAATGGAATATTATTTTATCATAGTATGTGTGTGCTTTTAAAATTTTTTTTAAGTATTTCTCTTTATTACTTCTGTGAATTCTTGTATTATTTGTTTTATAGACATTTTATAAAATAAAAAGGAAACTAAATTGGAAATTATAGTAGACATGGCATAGGAAGATGCTGTTTTCTTCCTGTAATTAGTCCCACGATGGAAGAAAATTCAGAACGTCCCTGAATTTTTTTGAACCTGTCATACTACTCTACTCATAAATTATTTTCGTAAGTTTTATGCAGATTCGAAAGCAAAATATCGTATATGGCGAGCTTCAAACTTTTGCCTATGGCAATATTTTTTATTTATCATAGTTTGTTTTTAAAAGCATTTCAATTTTCACACACTATGCTTTACTTATAAGAGCAAATTTAAATAATATTTGTAATCCATTGAGAGATTTAAAAGAAATATAAGATGATTATAATAACATTTAATTCTGCAACAGATACTGTGTTTATTTTCTTAAAAACTTGGGATTTGGACGTGTTTTTTTAATGGTTTTCATAATCAGAATAATTTACATCACAAAGTCAGAATATTTCCATTATAGCAAAGCCAATTATTCATTCAAAAAATATAGTTAATACAATTTTTACAAAAAAATAGGGCATGCGTGTAATTTGGAATTATCTAATTTAAAAGCGAAGGCAATTCGTTCCAGGAAAAAATGCTATAAGCGTCTGGTGAATTTAAATGAACAATTATAAAGCAAAAATAAATATTCGGTTGCAAGCATACTTGCAAATTAAAATAAATAAATTCAAATTAATTTGCTTTTTATAAAAAGAAATAGTGTTAATAGAACTGATTTCTATACTTATTTACGTATATTACATACATTTTTTTTGTATATTATTATTATTATTATTATAGTTTTTTAAATCATAAAATGAGGCTGCATATATTATGTTTTTTAAAAGTAAAACATAATTTTTGTATATCAATATCTTTTGTATTCATATTCAAAAAGTAATCAAATTTGAAATTTAATAGCATTTTGAATATTAACATAAAATTATAATATTTAACTTCGTATAAAATTATTTTAAATATCAATTTTTTTGAGATATTATATTATAAAGTATAATTATTGCTTTTGTTAAAAATATCATATTAGTAATGATTTACCAAATTTTATTGAAAATGGTTATATTTATAATTTTATTCTGAGGTATAAATATATACTAATCAATCAATTACTCTTATGGGATGTCTTGTTTAAATAAATAAATATAAAAATATATAGTTATATATTTTATATATAGTTATATAAAACATTATGAATTAGAATAGTTCTTTTATTGACTGATAATTAGAAAAACATTTATTTTAGTAATATTCATGTTCGCGATTCGTTCAATGATTAATTTAAAATAGAATAACATATTTTAAGAATAAACAAATAGAAAAATTATATATAAGAATTAACTTTCACCTTTCATATACATTTTGCTGATAGAAATAAGAAAACAGTTTAGCAGCGTTTTTAATTAAACTTAAACAAACACTTACATGAATACCTCTTTCATAACTTTAAAGTTTTGTTTGTATGTGGAAAAATGACGCATTGATCTAAACAAGGAAACATACTTATTTACAATTTTATTTGAAATCTAAAATTTGAATATCAGAAGAGAATGATAAATCTTTAATTCTAAAATATAGTGAAAAGAATATGAAATAATAAATCTTGTGTTTCCAATTGCAGTTTACTTCTAATAAAGGTTTTTTTGTTTACTTTTATCACTGAGGGAAGAGTAATATTGCCAAAAAGGTAAAATAAATGAGAAAAAAAATGTTTTTATCTTTGATTAACTATAAAATGAAAGAAATATTGATTTCTGAAATATTATATTTTAGGGGCGCAAACATTTACAGTAAAAACGCCACTGACAGACCTGGCATCTGAGATCAATATATGTAATTAAATTTTTTGTAACAGTAAATACTAATAATTTACATTTGTGTAATGAGCAAAAAAATTATGTTTTTTAAAAATATTTAAAGTATTGGGTTGTTTGGAAAGTAGTTTCGTTCTTTATGATAATGGAAAGCGTATAACGAATAAATATTTTATTGAATTGTATATTGTCAATTTTAGTCCATCATCTTTTACCATCTTTCAGTTGGTAGCTTGATTCTCATCATTCATTCATAAAATCGTTAGTTTCTATTAGTAAAAAACTGATTGAGGTGGGTAAAACGAAATTACTTTCCGAACAACCCAATATATATATATATATATATATATATATATATATTGCAGTGCTAATAGCTAACAAAACATTTTAACGCTTCAAGGTATTAATGGAATATAACAACAAAAAAAATTATTGTTAAAATATTTGGAATAGACTTAAGGGTACTTTTTATATTATATGGGCCATTATTTTTAACATAGATAGTATATTCATTAAGTTGGAGAAAATTGTTTGAACTTCATAATGGTGCAAGTTAATAATATCAATTTTGCATAAGGCGAAACTGATATGATGGCTATTTTTAAAAATTTATTTTTTAATATAAAATAAGAAGGTGAAATTGCTTCATAAATGTATTTCACACATAATGAACCTATTAATTCTAATATGGTTAATATATATTTTAAATTATGGCCAACTGCTTAAACTTCATAATCTTAGAGATTTCCAAATCTATGTACATTTGTGTAGAAAGGGAAAAGCGACTGTTCACTCTTTCATGACATTTCATCCTAGGGAATATCTTATTTTGCTATTATTTTTCTTGCCTTTCATCGGAAAAGCCTATATACTAAGCATTTGTATTTTAATACTGCGTTCTTAACAGGGGTTGACATTTGGAAGATACATTGCAATACATTAGCCGTAGTAGGGTAAATGTGATATAAAGCCATTTTTTGCTAAAAATTTATTATTATATTAAGATAAATATGCTTGCAATAACTTTAAGGCTAAGCATTATACTAAATACATTCATTTCCTTTTAGTATAGATTGCTTATATATTTATTGAGATGGATTAACTGTTTGAATTTCATAATCATTTGATTTTTTATAATCTATGTGACATAATGCAAATCAGATATGACAAATATTTTCTCTAAAATGTTATATTTTATGTATCTGGAATACCTAAAAGATTTCATATTATATTAAATAAGCCAATGTTTTTAATATATATATATATATATATATATATATGAAATATTTATTATTTTTTGAATTTAAGTAGTAAGAAAACTTTTTGAACTTTACTGTTAAGCGCGTAATATTAAATAAGCATACCTATTTTAATATAGATGGGGTATTTTTTGGTAGAAGTAACTATATGAATATTAAACTTTCACGAACTTTTATGTTTAATGTCACGTAAAATAAACCGGATAAAACGCGACTTTCCTCCAACATTCTTTCATATACCGAAAACAAATTTAGCCGTGCGTTTTGTACAAAATGGACTATTAAATTTAATACGAATAAAAAATTTATTCAGAAAAAGCCAATTGTTTAAGTTTTTTAATAGAGCAAACTTTTAATTGTGCACTTATAGAAAATACGTGGTATATACGTTTTTATTGGAAATATATTGGCACCTTTAGGAAATACACTACTGGCCATTAAAATTACTACACCAAGAAGGCGACATGCTACAGACGTGAAATTCATACGAAAGGAAGAAGGTGCTGTAATATGCAAATGATTAGCTTTTCAGCGCATTCAGACAAAGCAAGCTCCAGTAGCGACATCTATATTGTGTTTAAATGAGGAAATTGTTCAGCCGGTTCCTCATACACAAATTGCATTTAAACGTTGTTGCCTGGCTAAAAGTTGTTGTGATGCCTCGTGTAAGAAGAAGAAATGCGTACCAGCACGTTTCTGACTTTGATAAAGGTCGAATTGTAGCGTACCGGGATTGCGGTTTATCTTATCGCAGTATTGCAGCTCGCGTCGGTCGAGATCCAATGACTGTTAGCAGAATATGGAATCGATGAGTTCAGGACGGTAATTGGAACGCCATGCGGGATCTCCATGGCCACCTATCACTAGCAGCCGAGAAGACAGGCATATTATCCGCATGGCCGTAATGGATCGTGTAACCACATCACGAGCCGTGAGTCAAGAAACGGGGTCGTTTGGAAGACAACAAGTGTACACACGAAAAGTTTGACAACGTTTGCAGCAGCATGGACTCTCAGCTCGGAGACCATAGCTGCGGCTTCCCTTGACGCTGCGTCATAGACAAGAGCGCCTTCAATGGTGTGATCAACGACGAACCTGGGAGCATGAATGGCGAGACGTCATCTTTTCAGATGAATCCAGGTTCTGTGTACAGCATCATGATGGTCGCATCCGTGTTTGGCGGCATCGTGGTGAACACACATTGGCAGCGTGCATTCGTCATCGCCATACTGGCCCATCACCTGGCATGATGGTATGGGGTGCCATTGGATACACGTCTCGGTCACCTCTTGTTCGCATTGACGGTGCTTTGAACGTTACATTTCTGGTGTGTTACGAACCGTGGCTCTACTCTTTATTCGAGCCCTGCGAAACCCTACGTTTCAGCAGGATAATGCCCGACCGCATGTTGCCGGTATTGTACGGACCTTCCTTGATATGGAACATGTTCAGCTGTTGCCCTGGCCAGCACGTTCTCCAGATCTTTCACCAATAGTAAACGTGTGGTCAATGGTTGCGGAGCGACTGGCTCGTCACCAAAGGCCAGTCACTACGGTTGATGAACTGTGGCATCGTGTTGAAGCTGCATGGGCATCTGTACCTATACATGCAATCCAATCTCTGTTTGATTCAATGCCCAGGCGTATAACTGCTGTTATTACTGCCAGAGATGGTTGTTCTGGGTACTGATTTCTCAGAATCTATATATCCAGCTAAATTTTTTGAAAATTTAATCACTTGTTATTTCTAGTATAATATATTTGTCCAATGAATATCATTTTGTTATCTGCATTTCTTCCTGGTGTAGCAATTTTAATGGCCAGTGGTGTATATTGTAAACGTTAATTTAAGTATACGTTTTATGCGGATGATAAGGACCCTGATTTCAATATATTTAATAACTTTGTAAAACTGAATTTTCAGTTATTATATTCATCCTATTCAATTTTGTTTTCGTCATTCCACACGGGAGACTTCATTTTGTGACACAAAGAAAACATTTTGAAAATCAGTTAATTAAATTATTTTTTTAAGTGTTCACTTTTATACATTATTGTAAAAGAAGTACCTATGAGAACATATGTTCACATTTAAAGTAAACTTTAGTCAGAAGTGATTATTTTAGTTAATCAGGTTTCTGTATATTTCAGTATTTTTTATGATAAAAAAATAAGTTATTTTTTCTAAAATAATCATTTTAATGAAACGCAAAGCAAGGTTTTCGGAATCTAAGTACACTTTTTCCCAGTAAAATCTTTCCAGGGAAATAAAAATAAGCATACGTTAATTAAAGTATCAAGTATAAATTCATTGAATCAGATGTAAATGATTTAAATGGTGCGAAGGGACTATATTCAAAGATACTGTAAATATCTACTGTGAAGATTAGCTAATAATAATTTAAATTGTTGGTAATAAAATAACTTTTTCAAGTATTATAAAAAATATTTAGATTGTGTAAAATATTTTGATAATCAAGAAGCTCAAGATCTCAAAAAGAGCTTTGAACTAAAGATTGCATCCTTATAGCGTTTTAAATATAGTATAGAATAATCATCACCTCAAGAAAGAAAAAAAGTACGCTTAGCCATGCTGAAAGTGAGGGTTGGCTGCATGATGAAGTAGAAAGCGTCTTACTAGCTTGTGGTATTGATGTTGCTGATTCATTTTATGTTCACGTGCTGATTCATTTTTCTTCAAGACTGATTTGAGCTCATACACTAACAAGAACGCAGAATACCTTAGACAGCTTTCTTTGGAGACTGTCAATACAATCCCTTGTAATACATTACAGATTTATTCTGACGGCAGCATGGGTGAAGGTGCTATTTCGGGTAGAGTATTTTATGTTAAAAAAGAAGAACAGCATTGGATTCTGAGTAAGGAACCCTGACAATTGCTCGGTGTTCCGTGCAGAGCTAATAGCTATTGAAGAGGCTTTGAATTTTTGCATAATTGGGAGTGTTTGCACTGACATTTGGATTTTGAGTGATAGCCGTAGGTACCTACAGCATTTATCTGAATGGTGGAGGCATGGGGACCGAACCACTAGGAATATCGTCCGGCTTTTGAATCGCTTGATTATCAATGTTAAGATCACTTTTCAGTGAATTCCATCGCATGAGGATGTGAACGATAATGAACTTGCTGATGATCTGGCCAGAGAGGGCAGCCGAGGTGGATAATATTACTCATGGTGGCTAAGGATATTACTCATGGTGGCTAAGGATATTACTCATGGTGGCTAAGGATATTACTCATGGTGGCTAAGGATATTACTCATGGTGGCTGCCTTACTTTTTCAGAGATCGCCATCCGGATCCGGCAGGATGTCTGTTCGTTTTGAAGGTGATCCTTCGTGGATGAAAGGTAAGTGGAAAATCAGTTTTGTGCTGTCCTGATTAGGGTTGGCAACAGGCGCTATCAAACAACTGTCTAAGAATTTCGAAGTGGACACATTCGTGTACAAAATCATGTCATGGGCAACAAAGCTATCTCCTATATCTAAAATGCAATGTGATTCAAGCTGCTCCTGTCCACATTTTGGTCTGTATCGGTTTAAATAAGTGCCAGTTATTCTCTAGCCCTGAGGCTGCGCTCCATTGTTTGAAAGCATTCTAGCTCATGGACCAGGTTTGATGTTGCTGTCAACCAGGACGGATAAACCACAATAACTACAAATATAGTATAGAAATAATATCAATAAATGTTCGATGAATATTTACATAATACCGATTAAAAATTAAGAAACGATTCCCACAATTGAATTAGTGCTTGTGGAATTCCCACAATTGAATTCGTGTGAATTTACACGAGCTCCATCTTCACCTGGGATATGAGAAATAATGTGAAAATGCAGATCTTATTACAATGGCAAGACATAGTAGCTATAAGGTAATAAGTTAGTTCTTCAAAAGGAAATTAATGAAAGAAATTTGTGATATAAAGCTATATTCTATCTATTTGTTTTCTGCTTTCATAAATCCCTTTCATTTATGCATGTTACTTAGGTATGCAGCACTCCACTAGCGTCAAATCGCTATCTAGTTTGTATAGGTGTCTTCTTAATTGAGGTAGTATCTCCTTTGAATGAGCATATTTGTTTCCAGTCATAATTTTGATGGTAGTGTATTATGGTTTTGATCATTTTTCATTATTAAAACTTATGTTTTCCGTAATTTAAGATATTAAATAGAAATAATTCTACATATTAAATTCGAAAAATTTCTTTTGAACTATTGTTTAATTTTTGTAGTTCCTTTTCCACCTTATAAATTGGTTGTTTGTTCCGAATGGTTGTTAAAGCGGAAGTTCTTTTCTTCATATCGAAGTCAAAACTATTTTAAATGTTTACCTTAAGATGTTTATGATGTTTTGCAAATTTTAAACTCTAAAGTATGAAGTTACTTGAAACGGATGCATTTCATAATAAAAAGAAAAAAAAGAAATTGAATTTATTTGTTTTAAAATGCTACACCGTAAAATTTCACAACATTTGAAGCGTTTTTGTACCATAAAACGTATGTTTTCAGAGTTCTTGTGATCAATGTGGCTGCGAAAGGAATGATCAAATATGTATAGCACCTTGCTTTTTGTAAGCGCACTGTAATGTACACTGGCAACATACTTATTTTATTCCAATACATTATTTTCTTATCAATCAAACTACTATATTTCATGTTGATTTTATCCATTTAGCTGAAAGAAAAAAATGTCAGTATAACATTGAAAACAAAATGCCTTTTCAATTATAAAAAATTCTTTTGAAAAATGTATTTTTTAATAAATTAAATATTATATTTAATGGTGGTGAAAATTCTGATCCTATAATAAAATTAAAAACATTGCTTACGCAAATTAAACTTATGAGAAATTCCAATTAATTACCTTTTATGCTACAAAAGTTTGCAAATAATGCGATAAATTTTATAAGATTACATAGTTAAATGGTCTGTTAACAATATTTACGTTCAAAAAAACTGAGATTGTCTTACAATCAAAGTATTTGATACTTATTTATGACTTCTACTTATTTTAAATTAAGAGAAAATGTAACGTTAGGGAATAAAATTGCTAAAAAATTTTATTGGTATGTAAATTTTATTTTCCTTCATTCAGATTAATGTCAAGAAAATATATTTTAGTCTTAAGTTTAAGAATTTTATTGTAAAAACTGTAAAACTTCATTATTTTGTGATACTCAGTATTTTAAAGTCAAGGTTTTACATAAAAGTAAATTAAGTAGAAAGTAATCAAAAATTGTCAAATGTTATATAGCACAGCACATCTTATTTATTATTATAATAATTACAAGAATATTACAGTTTCATTATGAAAGATTAAAGGTGTAGTAACAATATGAAAATTAAAATTATTTTAAGAATATATTGTTTGAGAAATTGAAAAATTATATTTTTATTGTTTAGAAAGTTTTACTAAATTTACAATATGAAATAAATTATTTAGGGGTAGTTAATAAAATATATAAAAAAATTTCAAATACAGTCGAAAATAAAAAAAGCATTTTTATAAAAAATTATATATAAGTTATATATTACTTTAAATTTAATGAGTACAAGAAATTTCTGTATATATATAAATATAATTCTCCGATATTTATTTCATTATCATTTTTCTGCTTAAGAGCAAAAATATATTAAACGGAACAAAAAATGAGTAAATTTTGAATTCTAAATAAATTTGAATGAAAGCAAAAATTGTCAACAATGAAATCTGATTGTAAAAATAGTTATTTTATAAAAAATTGCTTAAGGAGAATTGTTAAAAGGTATAGAATTAATGAAGAAAATAATCGGAAGATTTTTTTAAAAACGATTCAGTTTGTGCATAAAAAATAAATAAAAATTTATGAATTTTACTGCATGTAAGCAAAAT
Source organism: Latrodectus elegans (assembly GCA_030067965.1). NCBI lineage: Eukaryota > Metazoa > Arthropoda > Arachnida > Araneae > Theridiidae > Latrodectus > Latrodectus elegans. The sequence continues at coordinate 89,992,944 of CM057822.1, read as the reverse complement.
ATTCCGAAATGTGCTTGTATATAATTATGGTCAAAATCATATTCCCTTTTTCAAGATCTTAGTATTATAATATGTTGTTGCTGTTACTTAATACATTTGGACAAGCCGAATTTACTATCCCGTTGGCTATGAGAATTTAAATCAGTAGGGCGCGTATTTCGTTTAACCAGAGCACCACGAAGATAAAAGTGCGATTTAACTCTAAACTGCTCCGATAGATGGCATCACGTGAGGATTCCCTCCCTCAGTTTTGACATTGATGTGAAGGGGAAGGAAATTTTCTCCAGACCACTGCATCCATGATAATTGCTCAATGGTCGACCACAGGACTTAACATTCAACAGCTTTAATGAGTACGTATATCAAATGTACAAGGGGGGGGGGTCTTTGGCGGCATTTGGAATCGAACTCCGCCCATTCTGATGGAAGGTCAATGCCCTATAAGCAGCGCTATATATTGCATTATTCTAAAAATTAAATGAATTGTTATATTAAGCAGGAGGGATAGTTTTAAGCTTATGATTATTAATTTATAAAATTATTATCATTTGCAGCATCAAAAATTTTAAAATAAATTAAGTTATCACATTACGTAGCATTATTAATTAATACGTTGCATAATCAATAACTACGCAGCATAATTAATAATATTATATTTTTAAGAGTCTCATTCTGATCTTTTCACTTTCGTCCAACTATTTTTATTATATTAAAGGACAGAAGAAGAACCCCTCACTATTTATCAAAGTAAAGAGAATCATTAAGATCACATTGTAGTAATAATGGATATTCACTGTCATATTCAATCAACAGCAACATCTAAAAATGTATTTGGTTTCTATTTTCGAGATACTAATCGTCTATGACAAGTAGAAAAAGAATATAATTCAACAATTCTTATTCACATGCTTAATTTTTTTTTTACTTTTAATTGATATTGTTTGATGAGCCTTACTCATTTTTTATGGAAGAAATAACTTTTCCTGTTAAAGTTTATAAATTTCTTGTTTCCCCTGATATATCTTTAAATTCAATATAATTAGACATTATTGGCTATAAAAACAATAAAAAAATGTAAAAATTGTTTATTTTAGAAAACATTGGAAAAATAAAATTTAATATTATATTGGAGGAAAAATTTGTATTCCATTATTTTTAAAAATGGATTTTCTGGACTCAAGCAATGCATTTTTATGACACAAAAGTAGGAGAAATATTTTTAAGAATTATATTTTTTTATTCATGTGAAAAAATGGCTTATAAATTTTGAAGTATGAAATCATAACGATATAAAATATTCAAACTTACCAGAATTTTGGTTTAAAACTTATTTTCAAAATAATATTTTGAGGTTTCTTCATGCATTTTATTTTGTTTCCAAAATTTCAACTGACAATGTAACTTATAAATTTTAAGAATTCAACTATTTACACGCCAATCTTTCTTGCTTCCAAAATATATATACTAGATCAATGTTGTATTTTCTTCGTTTATAAATAATAAATAATTTGCAAGTTTAAGAGAATAAGTTCTTGAAATGCAGTCAAGATAAAAATTTATAAAAGGACAAATTATTTATGACTAATATAAAATCTTTCATAAAATATATAATGAATAAATATTTTCCATAAATATATAATAATGAATATAAATCTTCCATAAAATTTTAAGGGATGAAAGAGACACAAGCATATGTGAAATGAATGTTTCCACTGCTCACAAAATGCAAGTATTTTAAATTTCTTGTAAACGTGAATGATTTTTTTAAATTTCATTACAGATGATTTCAATATTTTATACTTGTAAAGTATAAAAACATTTAGGGGAAAAATTTTTAATAATTTTTTCTAAATGAATATAACGTATGAATCTTGAGAATATTATTTTAATAACTTTCGGATTCTGATATTTTTGCTTATATTATTAAATAAAAAGTATAAATACTTATAGTATTTAATCAATGCGTTTTGAAACTGCATATATATGTATAAAGCATGATTAGAAATATCGTAAGGTGAAGTAAATACAAGAATAAGTACAAAAATTATACGCTTAGCAATACATTTAGCGCAAAAGCAGCTTAAATAGAATTAATAAAATATAATTAATAGTAAATTTTTATAAAATTTATCAAAAACCAAAGGGAGAATCATCATAAATTTATAAAATTAGGCTAATACCAAATGGGGAATAGTAATCAAATACTAAATGTAGAATAATAATCAAATATTAAATGGAGAATACAAATCAAATACTAAATGGAGAATAATAATGAATGTTGAACCAAACACTATTGTGTTAGTAAAAGAAGACAATTTTACAATTGCACGTTTTATAGTTGCAAAAATTGTACAAACATATTCAGGGCTGATAATAAAATCCGCGTTGTTAAATTGAAATTACCAAATGGAAATTTGGTCAAAAGACCTATATCTAAAATAGCTATTTTAATTATTGCTGAAATAATTGTTGTTTTGCTTAAGGCGTTTTACTTTGTTTTACTTTAGATTAGTTTATGTATCTGTGTTATATAATTAAGTATAATTCTCAAAATTTTCACGCGTAAACTGATTTTGAAATGATAAGGCATTGGCTCCAGCGCTTTGAGTGTTGGCTATTTTTTCTTTACGTCAATTGTACAACAACCCAAAGGCCGTGGAGTAAAAAATAGTTAGATTTTAAATAATAAAATATTTCGAATTTTGAGATGTATAGATTTTATGACCAGGCTACAAATTTATCCAGATTAATATGTTAAGATAACCTGGCAATATCTAGAGAAGCCTAGAAAATTGCCACTTCGCTGGCCAAAGAAAGACAATCAATTAGATAATTAGACGTCATTGAAAAAGATGTTTTTGAAAAGGAGCCGTTGTGGATAGAAAATTCTGAAAACACACGTAGTTGAAGCAGCTAAGGCTTGTAAGGTAAAATTCATATATCTACGCGTAAAAACAGGGATAAATTAAATGAATCATAAAAATGTGAATTCTAAATTTTATAAATTATTTTGTAGTAAATAAAATTTTTAACTAGGTTCAAATGAATAACTTTGAATAGTTTAAAATATGTCAGTAGTGAAATTAGATTCTGTAAATAGTTAGCAAAATGATGAACAAAAAATTAAAAAAAATGTTTATTAAAATAAAAAATATGAAAAATTAGTAAAAATTATCTACTATGCGTACAATAGTACTCTGAAGTTGTATACATTTAATGTTTATTATGGTACATATGTTTTTAATCATTAATAAAATTTCGAAAAATACAACACTTTATTTTGACTACATTTGCAAAGTCTTCGTTTTTACAATCGTTTCATGTTCTTGCAATTATTTTCATTGCATTAAAGGATAAAAAGAAATTAGCGTTACAAATTCAGTAAAGTAAAAGGCTCATTAAAGTCTATTCAGATAATGTAAGATATGCATTTTTTTGTCGTATTATATATATATATATAAAATACCTGAGTAGAACATTAGTACTAAAAAACCTATTCAATACTTTCTCTTCTTAGAGTCATTAATTGTCACCTGGAAAAAGAATAAAATTTTTTAACCTGAATTTACTCATTTAATTTTTTTAAAAAATTAATTGACATTGATTGTTGAGCCTATTCATGTAATTGTACTTCAGTACTTTTAAAAATGAACTTGCTGGATACAAGTAATGGTTTTCAGGGCTTATAAATTAAAAAAATATTTTTGGGGAAAAAGGGGTATATAGTATTAAAATGTGAATCGATAATGATAAGAAATATTCAAACTTACTAAAGAATTTAGGGTTTAAAAATTTATTTTCAAAATAATATCCCTTAGAGATTTTTTTGTAAATATTTTTATCTTGTTTCAAAGATTTTATGTGGCAATATAACTCATAAATTTTAAGAATTTGACCAGTTATACGGCCATCTTTCTTTCTTCCAAAATGTACACTAGAGCAGAACGTGCTGCTTTCTTCACTTATTAATATTTTGCAAGTTTAAAAATATATTTTCAACACATGACAGTCATCCACGGAAAAGTTTTATTAAGTTATAAACTATTTATGACTGTAAAGTGAATTTAGAGAATTTTTTTAATGCTATAGACATATTGATGAAGATTAGGAGATTTAAAAATGTACAGCAATTGAGAAATAAGTTAATGTCTTTTGGTTACATTAGTTTAATAAATGTCTTTTGATGCGATATATACCAAAGTGATTTAATATTGAATCTCAATATAAAAATTGCAATATTCAGGAGAAACTTAAAAAAATTTATGAATTTTATTAGCTAATTGATGGTATAGCTCAAGAGAAACTCATTAATACTGAGTTATGATTGATGAATAACTCAATGTTAATGAGTTTCTGTTCATGAGTGATTTTGATTTCAGATCATGCAAAAAATTTAGTGCTTAAAAATGATGACAAAAAGACAGTAAATTTTATTACATTACTTTTAAGGAAAACTCTAGAGAAATAAAGCAGCATAACATATTATAATCTAGGTTTTATTAAAGTTTTCCGAATTCCAACAGCTTAATTTCATTAATATAGGAGTGAATTGGAAACAATCCGCCACTCTTGAATTGTTTTGTAACAGTGAGTATAATATTTGAGCAACATGATTCACCCAAATAACAATTTGCAAGACTATAGGTCATTTAAAGGCAGCTTTAAAAACCTCAAAAAGGTTGTGGGTTTTTTTTATATTCCGTTTCCAGATTTTAAGATCGATTTTGCGCTTTGTGGGGACTGCCTAAAGGTTGAAGGCATTTTAACATTGACCGGGTAATTGCTTTCCGGGAAGACTTTTCATAGTCAGTAGGTCGAATCACGTATCACAAGGGAGGAAACCCAAAAAACTCCCAATCGCACATCCAGACAGATATGTATACTGAAGACAGAAGCGTAATACCTATGATCCATAACTAAACAGTGGCTGAAATCGAGACCAGGCCCTTATTTTCCAAAGAAATGTTCAATCATTAGGTCACTATGATCCTATTAGCAACAGGAAGTGTTTTATCAAAAACCATGCTTTTGATCAAAAAAATAAGTATTAGCATTTAAGCTAAACGGTCAGGAGAAACTATTATATCATTGTATTGGAACAGCATTTTCTGTAAAACCACAGGAGCTTTCAGAAAATATTGCAAAGAAGAGCATTTTTCAGAGAGCTATCCAAGTTTCTACTCAAGCTATTGGAATTAGAATACCTCATTCTGGGTTATATACTTTCCCAGATTGCAGCCAAAATCGGCAGAGATAGAAGGAACCAGTTGGACTAACTTTCTCTCTTCACTCGTATGCACGTTGCACGCTGATTTAGCCTTCCTAAATTTATTTGTATAATAATCTCTGTCATTCATTAAATTATAAGTTAAACTCACTTATGTTGTCTAATCAGTGATCTAAGTATTTAGTAACAGGGAGGAATTAATTGTATTCTTCGGTAGCAATACATATATTGGATGGAGACTATATAGGGGGAGTAACATGGCCTTTAGATTTGAGTGCCTTCAGTGTATGACTTGACAATAAATAAATTCTGATTCATTTGTTGTAATTTTTATTTCTGTTATCATAGTTATAGTCATTGGTCTACAGTGGTATGGCTGATTAAACATGTACATTATCAGGAGTACAGTATTGACGGATCAGCACCAATGGAAGCATATTCTCAGACCTATTGTAAGTCGTCTATGTTGTAGGAATCTTGGAAGAAATCATTCTTATGTATATAATAAAAACAAACAATAATGTGTACTCAACAAGAGAACAATTTCTTTTTCGAAGAAGATAAATTGTTCTCAGGGATTGGCTTCATATTTCCCATATACGGGCCCAATATATTTGTGTCACACTTGGCAGAGCATTTAATATTAGAAACAACTCAGCGATTGGAAAGATCTCTTTTATAAGAAAAGAAAGAAGAAAAAGAAGCCCAATTCTTATTAATTATCTGTTTCTTGGGTTTTTGGTAGACTCTTTAGTTATTGGAAATCATATCTTTTATATTTTTTAATAAAACTCATTTTACCTAAAAAATAATTGTTTGTTTTAAATAATTTTCATATAAAGAGTTTCTTATAAAAAAATGAATAAAATATGCAAATTGGTCATTGTTTGCTTATGAAATCGTTAATGAATTCTATTGTTAATAAATTCTTATAGATACAAATAAATTCGTATTTCGAATTCATTGTTTTTATATCTTTTTCACGTATATTACAGTCACTATTCATCATTAAAAGTCAACGAAATATTTCCTCATTTTTAATTTATATCTAATATAATAACTCCTAATTATAATAACTCTTAATTCTAAACTACTAAATTATTCTAACAACATGGATAAAACATATTGGGTTTCATACTTAATGAAACCATGACTATGTAAAAACTGCTTTATAGTTTTTGAATATAATTATTGCAAAAAGATTTTCCTAAGTTAATTTCTGAAAGCTCAAAGAATTCTGTTCCTTATATTACAGATAGTTATATAAAATATATATATTTCACTTTTCTTATATAACAATTTACATACTTAAGGCTTTTGTAAAAAAGTTAGCTTCTGAGTAAAAAGGAGGTGATAATAATTATTTTTACAGCATCTGTTGTGAAGATTTTGTAAAAAATTTGTATCTAGCTCATTTACTTATTGCACCAAACAATATGTGTGTATGAAAATTGGGAAAAAGATAATTAATTAAAAAAACACGTACTTTTTTATTAGTTTTTACAAAAAGTTAACTTTTCTCCAAACCCATCCTAATATACTCCAGACTCCAAGATAAATCTCAGAGGAATAATTTTCAGAACAATAAAAAAGGATTTAGGATTTCTCATTGCCTTTCAGTATTTTATTATAATTGCATTCATAATTTGTATTAAATTTTTTTAGTACAGAACAGAAATTATTTAATTATGGATTCAGCGATTTTTCTTCTTTGAAGATAATTTTAATTTTTGTAAAGTTGGAACTAGTAAAAAGAGAGCTAAGATATGATTTCATGAATATATTATATTGTATCTTTTAGTATTTCTTAATAACTGCATCATAGTCATTTATTATTTTTTTTCCAAAATATCTCATTTTACTATTGAACAGACTGGAATTTCTGTTCTCAGGTATATTTTTCATATGAGGAAAAACAATCTGCTAATCAGTAAAAAACAATAAGAAAAATTCTGATTTTTCAAAAAATCCTGAAAGAGTTTTTTTTTTATCTAGTTTAAAAAAGGAATCTATTATACTAGGTGAAAAATGGCTTTGAGTTATTTTTATAAGCTCGCTTTATTGGATATAAGTAGGTTTATATTTCCATCATCTCATAAGTCGGTTTAAGTTTCGGTCTGTTATACTGTCCGAGATAAAAATATTTTTATTTATCACTTGTTAGGAGTAAAATGCCTTAAAAAATAGAAAAAAAAAATGAAATACTGAAATGTAAGAGGATAAAGATTTAAAATTTATTTTTAAAAATAGGTTTCCTTTTGGAGATTTTTATTATGTTGTAATAATATATATTTTTATTATGTTATAATATTTAACTCCCAGTGTGCCTTATTATGGTTTTGTGATTTCAGCAATTTAGATTTTTTCCCTATGAAAACATATACTAAAGGAGGATATGTGTCATTTGGTTTCACGTATAATTTTCTAATCAGACAAAAAATTAATTTTTTTTCAATAAAAGAATTTAAATGAGAGATCTACTTTATGTCTCAGCGTAAATAATACTTTCTTTCAAGCAATAAAATTTGGGAAAAAGTTAAAATAATTTAATTTTCTTGAAGTCGATATTATAAAGTTAACTTTTTAATATTGCTTTTAAATCAATAAAGCAACTATGGAACGATAAAACATGTTTTTGTGGGGTAAATTTTTAAATGAATATTTTCTTTAAATTAATTCCTGTCAAAAAACAAATTAGGACATTTCAATTAAATATTTTTTGAATTTAATTCATTAATAACATATACTTTCTTTTCTAACTTTGAACTGTGTGCTATTCATGAATATATAGAGGGATTTTAATAATAATTATAAAGTCGAAGGGATTATAAGGCAATTTTATTTATTAAAATTTGCATTATTTGAAGCATAAGAGAAAATGGAGCATAATTGAATGAGCCATAATTCTAAATAAATATAAAAATGGTTGATAATATTCAAAAATATAAAAAATGAAAAGTTTATTTAAAAAATAACACTCTATGCATCACAATTTGAATGTCCCTTTATGCAAATATCATTAGCTGGCCAACTTGTCTAGTGGTCAGCGTGCCTGACTATAGATAGGGTGGTCCTGGGTTTGAATCCCGGTTCAGGCATGGATTCAGTTTCTCTCTCTATCCTGTCTTTGTCCTTTCCTTGTGTGTGAATGAGGTGTGAAAGGTTGCCTACCCTATAAAAGGGTCCCTATGGCATGTGTGTGTACTGACGAAGTCGGACTATACACCAAATACGATTCAGTTGGAAAAGTAGAGCAGAGCACCCCAATTTGCCAGCCTAGCTGGCACACGAGAACAACAACAACAAATATCATTATTTAATTATTAATGATAATGTTTGTGATTATGGGCAAAATTATTTTATACAAGCATTCTATAAACATATATTATATAGATATCTGAGGATAAAAAATAGCTACTAATGGCGTCAATTAATGGCTAGATTGATAAGTGGTTTCTACTTGTAATTCAGATGGTATATGCATGCAAATTGTGTTACGAAAATGATAAATTCTAATCTTGTTAGTAGGGATTAGTTCCGCTTACTCTATCCCATCTACCTTTTTCATTTTATTTATACATAAATTAAGAAAACTTAGGGTTTATTAATAGCTATGTGAATAACAATAATACAAGTAAGAAAATATATGAAGAATCGCTGACAAAAATAAGATAAATCTTTACAATACAAAGAATTTGAAAAAGACACAAGATCCACGTCTTTATCAGGAGGCAAATTATCAGGATCAGTTATGTAAATATATATATATATATATATATACATATAGTTCAAATTTACATGCAAATTTTTGTTACCTATCATAAAACCTTTTATAAAAAATAAAGCAACAGCATCCTTGATTTATGATTAATAATATTTGCTTATGCATATGTGTGTGTATATAATATATATGAATTATATAGAAATATAGAACTATATATATATATATATAGTTTATATATATTATATACACACACATATGCATACATAAAATATATTAGTATAGAATAAGTCTTATATATTATTAATTTTGAACATTTAAATGATATTTTGATATTTATTTAGCTTTTTATTCTAAATATTAGAACTTCGATTTTCATAACATAATTTATTTTACTGAAGTCACTTGTCAGTAAGCATAAAACAGTAAAAAATAAATAGCTAAACGTCTCACTTATGTTTGGTTCTATCAATTTTAATTCGTATAAGTGATTTAACTAGTAAATATGCAAACAGTCTTTGTTGTACTTGCTCTTATAAGTATTTGCTTATCATTTAGACTTGTTGAATTAAGTGAAACAAAAACCGAATGACTTTGCATTTTAATTGCATACTTAATATATTTTGTTATAATAAATCAGTGATTCTCATAAAATTTCAAATATAAAAATTCCTAAGAAACCATCTTTGATAATTTTAAAAGTATTAAAATAAATTGTCCAAAATTATCTTACGTTATTATATACGAACAAAATTTAATGATATAAATATTTGACAAATATTTTCAAATGAAGGAATAATGTTTAATTTATAAACAGTAATAATGAATGAATCAAATTCTGAATTAACTGCTAAAAATTCTTTAAAACGTGTTGAAAAATTTAATACTTTTTTAATATTTTTAATAAATTGAAATATTTACGATAAGAAATAATTTTAAATGATAACGAACAATTTGTTTTTGATTCAAGGTGAGTGTCCACCTTTACATTTATAATTAATTTTTAAGTATTTACTATAACATATATCTTTTTTTAAATGATTCGTAGATTGACTATGAACGTCTAATACTAGAATCTTCTCATAAATACGCGCAGGTTTTAGTTTTCATTGAAAACGACATTATTGGAAAGTAGGAAGATGAATCATTTTATATTCCTTCAATAGAAGGACGAAGTTTAATGATTAGAATTGAATTTTAAGTTTAAAATGATTAATCTCATTAGAATGAAGCCTCAAACAAACAATAAGACATTGAAATCCAAAAAACAGAAATTTTATTTAGTTGTTATTCAAATTCAATTTATTTTGTGAGGGTAGCTTTATCTGGATCGTACACAATTAAGCTTCTGATTTATTTCGTTGAAGAAAAAATTAATCCAATTCCTTACATTTAAGATAGAAGTTTCTTCTCGATGGAAAAATCCCAATCAATATTCTTAACAATAAGGATGCTGCCGGCCAACTTGTCTAGTGGTCAGCGTGCCTGATTACGGAAAGAAAGGTCCTGGGCTCGTATCCCGGTCCAGGCATGGATGTACTTTCTCTCTCTCTATCCTGTCTTTGTCCTTTCCTTGTATGTGTAAATCGTTGCCTACCCTATAAACGGGTCCCTATGGCATGTGTGAGGGGGCGATGGTGACCCACCACCTGTGGTGCACCAGGGGCAACACCTCGGCGGCTAAGAGGTCGCTGTTTCTGGGTTCCGGTTCCTAGGGTATCAGGAAACAATAGATTAATAAACTCTGTTGCAGTTGTAATGTCTTGTTGTAGTGTCTGCCAATGGAAAAAGAAATAATGAGGATGCTGGGGTTGACAAGTTTTACATCAGTAAACTTTAACCAACGTTTTCGGGTAATTATTACAAATACGTGAATTATTTAAAAAAAAGTATTGCAAATATTTAAAATGAACCTTATAAATATGAATCATTTCAGAAAAACATTTTGCAACTTTGTCAGATCTTGTCTTTTACAACGTATGCTGTTGTAGATATTTTTCTGATTCAAGAAACATCATTTTTATTTGGAATTGCAAAAGTTCTGAGTAGAAAGAATTATCACTTAAAATCTTTTAAATTTTCCTTTTTAGATTGTTGTTGTTCTAATGTGCCAGCTTGGCTGGCAAATCGGGGTGCGCTGCTCCACTTTTTCAACTGAACCATATTTGGTGTGGAGTCCGACTTCTTCAGTACACACACATGCCATAGGGACCCGTTTATAGGGTAGGCAACCATTCAAACCTCATTTACACAAGGAAAGGACAACGACATGTTAGAGAGAGAGAAAGTACATCCATGTCAGAACCGGGATTCGAACCCAGGACCTCCCTCTCCGTAGTCAGGCACACTGACCACTAGACAAGTTGGCCGACTCCTTTTTAAGTAAAAATAATAAATGGAAACGCATTTTTCCTTCGCAGAAAATGTAGCTGGTGGCACTTTATGCTAATTATTTGCAAAATCATATGGATATATTTCTCTAATTAAAAGAAATTAAAAACAATATCTGAAGCAATTTGATCATCCACTTTTTCGAGAGGAAAAGATTGTACTAGTTCAAATATTAACAAGAATCGAAGCTCCTCAGTTTCATCATGGTAATCACAAAAAACTATATATATATATATATATATATATATATATATATATATATATATATATATATATATATATATATATATATATATATATATATATATATATATATATATATATATATATATATATATATATATATATATATATTCTTTGATTTGATGTTTTATTTCATTTTTAAGTTATGGAACAGAAAGCAAGAGAATTATTAAATTAATTATAAACTGCTAGTTTTTTAATTTGCTATATATTATTTACACTAATCGAATATAGAATTTTTAGTTAATATCAAAATAGTTTTATATCATTACAGAAAATCAAAATTTAAGTTTGATTATATTTAAAAATGTACCTTCTTACTGCATAAAGATTACCTTTGTTAATGGTGTTATTTGAGATTAAATATTTCTATTGGATTTTCCATGGAAAATTGAATAATAATAATAAAAAAAATGCAGCAGTAACAGGCAGAAACATATATAATACTAGAATTTTCCAAAATAAAGATTTGAAATTTGTTTCTGAAATAGTATTCCTTTGAGGTTTTTTATAGATTATTTTATATCTTCATACAGAAAATTTAAGTGAAAATATATCATATTAGTTTTGGCATTTCAGCTATTGAAACGTCATTTATTCTTTCTACCAAAATTTATGTCAAAGAAGAATGGGTCATTTTACTTTATTTATAAATTTCCCATCAGATAAAAAACTGAATGTGATATAATTTTTCTATGTTATAGGAATTTCAGAAAGAGATTTTAAAAATAAACTAAAATAATTCTGCTTAAGTGAAGATTTTTTGGCGAAAAATATCACAAGTAATTTAATTATTTAAATAAATGTGAATTAAAAATTTTATTGCTGTAAATTACATTTGTTTTATCATTTAAAAACACTCATGATACTAAATTTTATTATTTTTAGTTTTAATTCTTGAATGAAATTATTAATTATAGGAATAATGAAATTATTAATTATAATGATAATGAAATTATTAATTATAGGAATAATTATCGAAATTCCTATATCTGCATAATAGGAAATTTAGAAAGAATTTTTAAAAATAAGAAAAAATAACTATTTAAATGAAGATTTTTTGGGAAAGTATATTTCAATTATTTAAATATATGTGAATTAAAAACTTTAAACAAAGCTGCAAATTATATTAATCTTACCATTCAAGAACACATGTTTTGCAAAATTTTAATGTTTATAGTTTTGTTTATAGATTTTATGATTATTATGAATTATAAATAGGTAGGTCGTTTAAGCTGTTTTTTTCTATAGGATGAAAATATGGCTGAATGTTATATAATACTATATTCAATAATAAACTAAATAAAAATATAAAATTATTATTGAATATAGTTTAAAATCAACAATATAAAACTATATTCAGTAATAAATTTTTTTTTTATAAATGATAATTCAATTTTTTTAAGCACTAATTTGTTTTCAAGATAGTTGGTACCATACTGACACAAAATATAAAAGACAGGTCTTAATAGAATCTTGATTGATAATTTGTGATCATTTTTTAACTCTTAATTGGAGCTTAGATATAAGAATAAATTCGAAAAACTCATTTATCAAAGAAACATTAAATTTTTTTCTGAAATTTCTTTGCACTAAGAACTAAAATTTAAAAAAAGGAAAAGTTTTCTTTTCTCTATTTGAGGACGTTAAATTTATTGCTACGATTTTAATCAACAATTTACTCTGTTATCAATAAATTTAGTTACATTAAAGTATTAACTATAGAAATACAGCTGATAAGTAATTATTTAATAATCATTTTTAATAATTTTAAGATATTTTAGTAAAATTGATAATCACAGTTTACGGTTTTTATTCTGTTTTTCTGTTAATTATTTTTGCTGATATGTTTTTTTATGCGAATTTAATAATTGATAATTTTATAGCATGTGTATGATTAATTGATTCATGAATTTAAACTGAAAATATTTTTCTTAAAGTTATAACGTTTTAAAACAAATTTACTTTAGGTTTGCAATTGAAATTGCGTAAAACGAGCTATTATAAAATCTAATGTTTTTCATTTCAATAAAATCGTCGAAAGGAAATGTTAGTGGAAATTATAATGAAAGAATGAATCTATTATACAAATCACACTTTCTAAGATATGTTTGACACGTTTGATAATTTTATGCTTCTTATTATCTTGTGTAACGTGAGAGTTGAAAGGGAAACATGAAGGAATTCAAAAACTATTATTTAATTATTGAAATGCTTAAAATGTTTTGTAAGTAATCTCATAGTTATTAATAACGTTTTTAACTGTTCGAAACAAAAAAGTTTCCTTGAAGTAATAATGTTTTCTCCAAAGAATTATTATTGAAACACTTTTATTTCCAAGAGTAAGAATGCTCAAAGAATGGTAATTCATATATATTCCTAAATATTCATAATATTCGAAATATATTCCTAAATATTAAATTTCAATTTGTACCTTTTCAGTTGCTATTAAATGTAAAGCAATAAAATCAAGTTCTGATTTTGTTTTCATTAAATCTTATCATACATCTCATAATTTCAAAATAATTATTTTACTGTCTCTATTTTTTCCAGATTTTCGTGTTTTTTTGGATCGTTAAATATTTTGGATCTTATTTGTGCAAACATTATGTGACATGAAAAAAAATAAATAATGACATCGAACAAAAGTAAAACGAAAACTTCCCTTCGTGGATATTTCTGATATCTCAACACGAAAACAATTTTCAAATAAATAAGGTGTGAAATGCTTAATTTGTAATCGGTAATTTGCTGGTTTAATAACAGCGTTTTAGCTTTATATATTAATGCATAAATGTTTTCAAAAACTAATGCTCTAATATCTCGAAAATCTGATAACGTAAAAACCTTAATGAATCCTTATAGAAAAATGTCAATGAAAGGAAACGTCAACTAAGAAAATTAATATATCAAAACTAAAACTAATATTATAACATTGAAGGTATTATGTTTTGGTAGTTGCAAGGTATCTTTTCTGTGACAAAAATGTATAAGCGTAAATCCTTACTCTGAATGGGAAAATTATGTTGATTAACCTTTTAAATTATTTTGAAGAGGGGAAGAAAAGATAAAATCTGTTTTAAGTTTGACACAAAATTATGGGGCAAAATTTTGGAATAAATCATATATTACAGTCTGAACAACTGCCACCGAAACTTACTAATTGATTATTTAACCAGTTCGTAAGTATTGTTAGTCCCATTGACTCACAAAAATTTAAAACTTTTCTAATATAAATCAATAGTTTAAAACTGAGACAAAGTGGTTAAGTTTTTTGGAAGTAGGATTTCAAGAATGATATAATGAATAAAAATAAATATCGAAGGTAAACAAAAACTTTATCATGAAGTAAGTGGAAAACGTTGTTTTTTTTATTTCAATCTGCAGTTGATATTAATCGTAAAACATAGGATAAATATCTGTCTTTCCCATAAGTATAAAGTAAAATAGAGAATTTTATAATGGAAAAAATATATGTTTATATAATCATTATCATCGAATATAAAACCCTAGATTGATATGATCACTAAAATTTAAACAAAAAGAATTTTTAGAGAAAATTTTTAGAGATATTTTGCTTAGAAATTTAAAATCATGTTTTAAGGAATGAAATATATTTTTATGCGTTCTCAGTTTTACTTATACTATATATATATTTTAGTTAGAAGTATATAAACATACAAGCATACATACAAATTTAATATTACAGTTTTAATTAGCTGAATACATATATATATATATATATATATATATATATATATATATATATATATATATATATATATATATATATATATATATATATATATATATATATATATATATATATATAAATACACGTGTGTGTGTGTGGGTGTATATATTTATATATTATGTATATATTCTTCTTAACATATTCACAAGAAAGTTTCGACACGGATTAATTACGTAAACTATTAAAAATATTATATTGTGTGTTAAAATTATTTAAGTAACTTTTACGCAAATGAGAATAGACAAAAAAGGAGCAATATTGAGTGATTAATTTGTGCTATTAAGAACTAAAATTTATAATTTAAAATAACCATACCGTTTTTTAAATTTGTAATTTGATACAAATAACCAAATGAAGTTGCGAGGTTGTAATTTATAAACAAAGATTGAAATGAGATTACTAATAAAATACTAATTTTACAGCTATGAGTTCTTTAAATATGTGTTCTTTGCAAGATATAATTTACAACCAAATACTTTAATACACTCACAAGTTTATTTGGAGTTTCTAAAATTGCATATGTTGGGGGCGATGACTGAAATAAAATTTGGAATGAAAATTCTTTAGTTTTGCTATATGACTAATTATCTTAGTTTTCCAGCTGTTTGGTTTGGTAAAGCTATCTATATGAATTGTAATACGATTATTTTTTAAAAAGTTGAATTATTTAAAACCATTAATGTATAATAGAAAAAACTAATATAAAAAATATTAATGTTAAGTCCATAAATTTAGTATCCTTTGAGACATAATAACATTCCTGTTAATTTAAGGAAAACATTTGGATATAATCAAAAGCAGGCTTGATGGATATTTATATTCAATAAAAATTTTCAAGTTACAGGGAAAAGTGATAATATTTCAAATTACCAATGGACTTAAATAAAACTTTTGGTCATTAAAATGAAAAGGATTCTCCGAAATTATGCTTCTGGTATAACGTTGTTACTGTTACCAATGACACTTGGACAAGCCAAGCTCGCTGTGCCTTAGCTATGTGAATTAAGTCAAAAGGGAGCATCTTTCGTTTTAATCAGGAGCACCACGAAGGTGATAGTACGTCTCTTCGCTCTTTTTTAAATCCTCCGATAGATGGCACCACCAGAGGACCAACTCTCTCAATTTTGACATTGATTTGAAAGGGAAGGAAATTTTCTCCAGACCATTGTACCCATGGTAACTGTTCAACGACCGACCACAGGATTTTCGATTCCACAGATTTAACGAGCACGTATATCGTATGTAATCGGTGGGTCTTTGGTGGCATTGGGAAACGAACCGCACCCTTCCGGATGGAATGTCGATACACTAACCACTAGGCTATCACGGCCAATCTGGTATTATTAATATTAGAATAAAAAGAAAGATGCTTGGCATGTATCGAGAGTTAGGAAGCAAATGCCATTCCTCCTGAACTATTCAGCAAACAATTGCCTTCTTTTACACTAGGTCATATCTTGGAGTTTCAAAAATAAAAAAAAATGAGCAGTATCTGTGGTAATAATTTACTCAGTAGAGATTAACTGCTTAGCCTTTATTCTAAAATGGTTAAGTTATGAGTGGCTCCAAAATCTAATCCTAACTGAATGGCTATTGGTTCAGCTTGGAAAATTGAGGTGTTATGATGAAATTTTACTCGAGTTGTTTGGTTTTTTTTGGAATTTATCAAATAAAGTTGATATTATAACTACACAATTGCCTATGTTTGATTGGTCATTGAAGAAACATGGAGATGAAGAGCTATTTGTCGGAGAGGTCTTTGGTACTCATAATATAAGTTCAGACATTTTTAGCTGAAGTATGCCTCTTGTTTTGTTAATATTATCGTTATGAATTGTAGTCTAATGTTTAGATTAGTAGCAATGTAGTTAATGGATGAGAATTGTGGTGATTTTATTCTTAAAATAGAGTTTTAGCACTAATTATTTTTCTTTCACATGGTGAGATAATCAGACTATCTGCTGGGATGCATGCAAAGTTGTTATGAATCATTTGGTAGAGAGGAATAAGAAATGTCTTTGAATTTTCAGCAAAATTATTTCTGGTCATTAGTATAAAATAAATTGTTTAGCTCTAAGTATTAATTATAGTAATGTACGAGGATTTTATTATTAAATTATTAAGATCTTATGATCTTCTAAACATTTTTCTGAAATGCGGCCCAATTGACTTATGTGAAGGAATTGAAATCAAAAATCTAGTCATTGATATTAGAAAAATGTAAGATAGAAAAAAAAAATGATTGGTATTCATATTGAATTCGTGTTGCTTTCAAAACTGTTTGGGGTAATACAGATTATATTTTATCTTGACTATTCAGTTATCAAAATTTAATGATAACTGTTATGAAAGAGGGTAGCATGTGTATGAAGTACTAAACCTAATATTTGAAGTATTATTTTAATAGAAAATTTAACTGACAACTTGATATCACAGCATAGATATTATCCATTCCAAACGTGTTCTCTTACAATTTAAAAGACTGTATTTGCAAGAGGGATTTCTTTTTCTAAGAGAGTCACAAGAGAACAGTTTATTGAATTTTATGAATAGGATTCGTTTTTCTCCAGAATAAGTTCTAGTAGTTTTATTTAATGTGCTTTGTTTTATCTTTTTATATATATTTTTTTACTTTAAGAGAGTGAACTAAAAGTATTGTTAATAATCTAGTCTTATGTGCATCACCATAAATTTATGTATTTTTATTTTGATTGCTTGCATAATGTTTCACGTATTTTAAAGTAACGTAAGAAAAAGTTTACTTTCCTTATCATAGATAAATTTATGTTTGGCAAATTATTTTTTTAAAAATGGTTGAAGCTGGTGTAAATTCCTTATAGTTTAGAATTTACTGGTTTGTAGAACCTATTTAATGAAAGAAAGAACAGAAAGATCGTTACTTCCTCACTATTATATAAACAAGTAATGATCATAAATTTAAATTTTGCATACATCTATTTTTTAAATTTAAAATAGGCGCATGCGTAAATTAAATTTTGATAATTTATTTGTAAATTTATATTTTTATATTGATAAATAGTGGCCATGATAATGAAAAAGTTTTGTTATTTATCTAAACCTTAGATAAAATATATAATATTAAAGCAAAAAATTCGATATTTTTTTTACTTTAAAAATATGAAATAAATAACAATATATCGAAAATTATAAAAATCATTAAAATATTTAAACATATTCAGAGAGGGTACTTATTGGATTAAATGCTGTAAGAAGCGCGAATATTTACCACACTTATACATTGGACCTGATAGAAAGAATTGAGGATATTGGCTATTGGGAGAAAAAAGAACTTTTTTGTAATGGAAAAATCTGCTTTTCGTTTGAACACAATGGCGAAGTTCTGCAGTGGTTCAACTCTTTTGAGAGTAATGATTCAGTTCTAGGAAACCAGTAAAAGTCTTGAGAGTGGTGGTCTTGGTAAAAAATGGAAAATTTTAGGAAAGAAAAAATAATTTTGAGAAAGAATTTCGGGAAAAGTTTATTTTTTTGTAATATATAGTGATTGTGAATAAAGGATAAAAGTAGTGAACAAATTATAAGGAAACGAAGTAACATTCCAAACTTCAACAAATCAATCGTTGAGATACATTTTCTCTAGAACTAAAGATAGAAAAATTTAATATCACTCTGAATAAAAAGCAATTATTCACAACTCATACAAATAGAAATTCACTGTTTGATTTTAAAGAAAAATTTATTTAAATATTATTATAATTGAGTTTAATAAAGTACAGAGTTCATGATTTATAAACAATTTAAGTATATTTAAACTTTATGTTTAAATAGTGGACAATGTCTAGATTCTGTATGTTATTTACTCAAGTAATGACCATTCATTTAATTTTATAACATAATCCAGTTCATTTTAGTAAAACAAATTAACATTTGTAAGAAAATATTTTAAAAATAATATTTTAAACTACAGAACTTATATATATATAAGACTTATTTATGAAAAAATTCTGGTTGTTACTTATAGAAAAAATAAGAGTAATGTTTGTCCGAGAAAATGCAATTCAAAAAAAGCTTGTTAAAAGACACAAAATTTATATTTGGTGTATTTAATAGTTTTTCTCACTTTATTGTTAGCGCTCTTGCCTTCGGTTCAACAGTTCGTGGGTTCGAATCCCACCTAGGGCATGGATGTTTGTAGTGGTTATGAATCCACTTTAAACTGTAGGTCCCGGTCTAATTAGCATTCGTGTGCAAAAAATGACCGTTGAGCGACAAACAAAGCAAACAAACCTCACTTTATTGTTATTAATAAGGACGTTATGACACCTCATAATTCTTGTGTTTATTTCAACAACATTTTAATTGATCAAATTACGAGTTAAACATTTGTAAAAAAATAAAAATAAAATACATGATAATGGTACATGAACCATTTATCGTATTAAAATTTTACCCAAGAAAAATTTTCAAGTATACACTCTCAAGAACATTTATTCTTAATGCATATTTTTTTAACCGTACTGCGCAGATTTTTCATTATTTAAAACACGGTTCGTAGTTAAAAAGTTTCTGATTCATTTTGGTCCCTCAAAATTATGCGTTAAAAATAAACTAAGGTACCATTGTTTTAAAGTTTCTCTTATTGATTCCTTGAGAACAAATGAAGTCTAATGTTGTAATTTAGTTAGACTGTGAAATATATTAAAAAATTAAATAAAAATTTGACATTTTACTATGATCTATATCATTACCTAACAAATAGCAGTTGAAAATGGTTTCATTATTTTTTATTAATTTATTAAATGAAATGCGACATTCCTCTGAATAATATTTATTTAAAAAAGTGCGATGAATTTTAAAAGAAATAATAATTTAGATTATATTGAAATAAAAGATAAATTGTAATATTTTGTATTTTTCTCATCAATTTATAGAAACAAGCATATTGTTTTTAGATTTTTGCACTCGATTTTCAAAAAAATTATTAAATATCATTATTTTAAATTGTTATTGGGAAATTCATTAAACTAGGATAAGCCATTTTAGTACATCAGAACATAAAATGGTCTTCCTAAACATAAAATATAAACATTTTATCTTTTATGAGCAAATTATATTATTTTGAAGTCTATGGAAAATGTAATTTATATTATATCAAATGCTTATTTTTTACGCATACTCATCTTTCTTTTATATTATACTACCAATAATCAAATGGATTCCTTATAAAGTCAACTTTTATTGCTTATTAAAGGATTTTCTAAATTTAAAATTATTATGGAATTTTTTTATTGAGTTTCGTGCTTATAAAATAGTAAATTTGCTTAGTAACAAATTAATTATTAATGAATGATTATGTTACTTTTCTCATGTGATTTTCGTTGACACATAAAAATATAAATTCATTAAATACCATTTAATTTTTATTAATTAAATAATTATTTGGGTTAGGTCCAGAGTCTGGTACCCTTTGGTCTGACAAAATATTTTTTTAATACATCTTGGTAATGAAATTCCATATTTGATAACCTTAGAAACCTTATCTTTGTATAGCTTTTTTTCCGACAATATTGTTAAACACATGTTGCCGCCTATCTTGGTGTCAATCTTGGAGTCTTGCGTCAAAAAAAGGCTATCTTGGTGTCAAAAAAGTCTCTGTAGAATCAAAGGATACCCGATTGTGAACTTTTATTAATTATTTTATATTGTGGGACCCATTTTTTCTTTTGTGTTATAATATTCTTGTATTTTCTTATTTTTAGTAAGCCTTATAAACTAAAATAGAAAGTAATAATTTGGTAAACAAATCATGTAAAATATTTTAGAATAACGCAGAAATATATTTCATGTATAATTTTATACAATATTTTGCACTGTCAAATTTTCTCATGTGTACCGATTATATGCTTAATATTAAAAAATAAAACAAAAATATGATTAACTTTTAGAAAATTCTTCATGTTAACTTATTTATTGGACTGTTAATGAATTAATTTTTCATAAAATTATGATTCATATTTAAACATTAAAGTAGGATTTCCAGTTACTATGCAACAATATAGGGGAAACATGTGCTGAAAAACATTTAAACAATTTCCCGTTAAAAAAAACAAATTTATATTGGTTTTTCTTTAAGGGTAATATAATTAATAAATTATTCCTAATGCACATTAAATTGATAAAGAAGAGGTAAATAAAAACAATTTTTGAAAAATTGGGAATCACAAAAAGTTTATTACTATGCATTAGTCCAGGTTCTATTTACAACACATGTAAGCAGATCAAATGAAATATTATTGAAGTCATTATGTAGATGCATCAAATAATTATGAAGTGTTAAATATAAAATTAACTAGAGTAAAATTAACTACAATAAATTAACTACAGTGAAGTGTTAAATATAAAAATTAACTACGGAAAATATAAAAATTTTCTACAGTAGTACTTAGACATTATGATTAACGAAAATTTATTAAAATTTAAAATATACAAGATTTTCCGCCATTTTAGATTATAGATTTAAAAGGTTTTTGTTCCTTTAATAAATTTTGTGATTAATGTTTATTTGTTACATATTATTTAAGTTACTGTTTCAATTTAGCTGATAAAAATGAAAACCTTATTTATATCTTAGATTTATGCAATATATGTAGATAAATAGGGGATTTTTTTTACAAATTAAGAGAGGTGATAGTACCCATTCAAAAAGAAAAATATTTACTATGGACGTGACGTATGCATACGTCACATTACCCTGTGAGAGGCAGCGAAGAAGAATTAGAACTCCAACCTGAAATTACAACAGTGTAGGAAAGGGAATGAATAATAAAAAAAAGTTGCATAACCAGGTTTATTATTTAGGGAAAATTGAAATGGGTACTTTTCAACCAGTGATGTAGCATATTTTACAAGAGAAATGGATGCACCCCTATCAAGCACAAAAATGAAAAAGCTCTATACACAGATGATTGCTACTGCCGGATAGGCGCTTTGTGCAATAGATATTGAGATAAAGAATAATAATCTACTTCCTTTCTTAGTATTTAGTGATGAGGCAACATTCAGCAGTTAAAGCATTTTCAACATGCATAGTCAACAGGTTTTGTCTGACAGCAACCCCCATTGCATTACACCTCATAAACATCAGCATAAGCTTATGTGAACATCTGGGCACGTATCCTTGGTGATTACATGTAGTTTGTCTTACAGAAACCTCCACGGTATTATCCCTCAAAACAGCAACATAAACTTACGTGAATATCTGAGCAGGTATCCTTGATGATTACCTATGGTTTGTTTGACAGCAACATCCACGTCATTATCCCTCAGAACAGCACCATAAACTTACGTGAATATCTGAGCAGGTATCCTTGGTGGTTACCTATATTTTGTCTGATAGCAACCTGCTCTGCCTTATCCCTTTGAATAGCAGCAGAAACTTACGTGAATATCTGGATAGGTAAGGTATCCTTGATGGTAAACTATATTTTGTCTGCTAGCAACCCCCACTGCCTTACCCCTTGGAACAGTAGCATGAACTTACCATGAACATCTGAGCAGGTATCCTTCGTGATTATCTGAATGACCTTGACATCGTGCCGGACTGTTTGACCAATGCAACAAATCGTATCGTTTTGGAGTAAGTGCTTCTTACTTTATTCATAGGCTGTTTCTCTCACCACGCAGAGATACAAGTGTTTTAGCCTATTTTTCTATCATGTTCTATAAGTTCTTGAATGCCACATATCCGGCATGATAGTTAAGAAATGCCAGACCAGTGACTATCCTTTTTGTTACAGCTTGATCAATAGACTTTCGTTTTCGAGATAGAATATATTTCTTTCGTTGGGGTTAACTGTGGAACAAAAAAAAAAAAGTACACATTACAGGAAACAAAATGTGATGGATTCTGGTTTCCTGTATTTCACATGCCTTTTTGTTGTGGCAAGTGCCTTAGAATTTTACAAAATTTCTACCTTGCGAAACTTTAATAAAGAACACTCTCTTCTAAATGTCCACATTGATGTCAATAATATATGATGAAAGTTAAAATGTTTTCTAAGGTCTTTGGTTGTTAGGTTGTTTTCAATGATGTATCATGTTCCTGTGTATCATGTCTTAATAAATGACAGAATGTAAGAAGCGAGAAATGAAATATTTCCTGTAGAAGTATGATAAAACCAAAGTATGTTTATTTTTATGCTTAAATGCTTTTCGGTTTGTTTTTAAATTTGAAAATTGATTTAAAACCCATGAAAATGGCTCTGATAGGTTAATATTTAAAATTGCAAAAATGTGTATTTTGGAATATTTATGTATACCCTAAAATAGGATTAAGAAGACTGGAATCTTTAACTAATAAATATAATGTTTAATAACAAATATAAATGTATAATTATAAGATCACTTAGCATCTTTGAAATGCATCTAATTCAGATGCTTAAACTCAATGAAAATAGGTAACTTCTAGAAATTTGCATTGGTATTATTTGCATTTGCAATAATGCGTATATACAATATTTAGCTCTTTATAAAAATAAAACATTTATTAAATAAAAGCTTTAAAAGTAACTATAGAAATGTTATTTATTATTCTGAAAGCAGGAAGTACTTGAAATGGTGACTATCTAGTACATAACTCTCCTAAAACTCATAGAAATAAACTTAGAAATAGTTTGATGGTCAAGAAATAAAACATGGGATTCTTTAAAATTAGTTTGTATCGAGTTTTGCTTTTCAAGAAAGGGATCGATTATCATTTTGATATTTCGTATTCGAAAGTCTAACGGCCGAAGGCTGTTGCATATCTTTTCAAAATTATGGCTTTGAAGGAAAACTTTTCATAGGTGGCGCTCAATTTACAATGGATTTACAAGGTAGGAAAATTGTAAAACTCTCAAGCACAAAAAAGTAAAACTCTCTAGCACAGATATGCATTCATTAACACAGCACTCTTCTCCTGTTGTTCAGCAGTAACCATTATTCAACTTGGGACAAGCTAAGCAATTCAATGCCTCAATCCATGGATGCATGCAAATATCTAAGCCGAAAACTAGAATTTGGAACATCTGACGATGCATATATGTCTGGAGATGAAGCAACGGAGTTCCTAAACGTGACAATCAAATATGTGTTGTTGTGATCCAACAAACATCTATGGATATAAGCAAAAATCTCATAAGAATTCTGAAGTAAGTATTTGAATCTATATGAGTACCCAACTTGCAAAAGAGCCTAAAGCTATTGTAATTTCAAAGACATAGTCAAGCATAGATTCAATAGTACTCCTTAAAATAAAACATTTCAATCGAAAGTAGTTACTTATAAATTTTTTCATGTAGGTTAAACAATATTTCATTCTTTTCTATCTAATTTGGCAAAATATGTAGTACAGTTCAGAATTACGTAAACATTTAAGTATGAATTATTCAAGCATATTTGAAGTAAGCTTACATTAGATTTTTAAGTATTAAAAATAACTATGTAATTCAGTTATCCTCTTGCAGTTATTTAAAGCATTAAACTAATTAATCAAATAATAATTTAAAGATATATTGCATTTTTTTTGTCTTGTGCTAGCTAGGCTGACAATATGGGTTGCGCTGGTCCACTTTTTCATATTGGACCATGTTTGGTGTGGAGTCCGACTGCTTCAGTACACACATGCCATAGGGACCCGTTTATAGGATAGACAACCATTCACATCTCATTCATACACAGAAAGGACAAAGACAGGATAGATAGAGAAAGCACATCCATGCCCGAACTGGGATTCGAACTCATGACCTAACTATCCGCAGTCAGGCACTCTGACCACTAGACAGGGTGGTCGGCCAATATTACATTAATTTACAGAAGTAAACCATATTAATAATTAAAGTTTTGATAACTTTCTTATTCAATTTAATGTATCATGGAGTCTGACTGTTTGTA
This sequence comes from Latrodectus elegans, assembly GCA_030067965.1. Classification (NCBI taxonomy): domain Eukaryota; kingdom Metazoa; phylum Arthropoda; class Arachnida; order Araneae; family Theridiidae; genus Latrodectus; species Latrodectus elegans. The sequence continues at coordinate 89,967,699 of CM057822.1, read as the reverse complement.
AACATAAAAAAGTTAATTTCGTATCATAACATAATATAAACTATCTCTGAGTAAAATGTAATAATCTGGAATGTAATCTATCAAGAAAGTAAAAATAGTGTCTCATTATATAAAGAATTTTTTTCAAAACATTTTCGAAAGCATATGGAGGAATTTTTAAATTATAAAAGTAATCTAATATAGTCTGTAGAATTGTAAATAATGATTCAATAGTAAGCAAACTTATTATTTAAAAACAATTATATTTTATAATACAGTTAATAATCGAAGAATGAATGCTTATCAAATAATTTTATTGTTAAAATTTTGATACTCTCTTATTTGGATTTTGATTTTAAATACTAAGGACATATAATTTTATACCTTAAACTTAGAAAGAAATGCTTTTTCTATGTCATTAATTTTAAATGTGTTTTTATTTAGAATTTTATATTTTGTAAATTCACTAATAGGATTTTTTAGATTAGAAAAAATTTCATAAACATTTGTACAAAATGAAAAGAATATATTAAAAATTACTTGATTAAACATTTATAATTTTTCAAACTGAACGAATAAACTAAGATGAAGAATTATTTGCCGTTTCCGAAATACATTCATAAATATTTTGTCTCTATTCGTAACAATCAAAAGCTGTATTGAAATGATTTTTAGAATACAAAAGGGTAAAATATTTTGGAGCAATAAATCACTTTTAATATGTGATAAAACTTTTAGGACTGTAGAAAGTTTAACAAAAATAGTTCAGTAGATTGTTTCTTGTTAAATTATTACTTGGGTTGTGAAAAGAAATGTAATTACTTGAAACTATTTCATGAGAAATTTTAGTACATCAACTATTCCAGAATTCACCAAAAGAAAAGTTTTTATGAAAATTACTAACATAAGAGAAAGTTGAAAATGCAAATTACTTTCTGGATGTTTTCAGAGCATTTTTTTCATCAATGAAGAAAACATAACTTGAAGTCTTATGGAAAATTATTACTGTTTTCTTTCTTGCTCTGTTTTTTCTCTTTTTAAAAATAACATATATTGAAATTTTTGAAACTTTTTAGTAGAAAAATTTCGAAACTTTAAAGCGTAATATTATAAAATTCATTTCGATGAAATGAACAAATATTTGATTCATTACAAATATTGTTAAATAGCATGGAAAAAACAGGTTAAAAATACAACATTTTAGTAATGATGACCATCTACTTCCTTTGCTTATTTGTATAGTAAAATTTGTTTCCCTTCCAATATCTAAAAGAATATACATTTTTTCTGTATTTAATCGACTCGACAAAATCTCAAACAATAGAAATGCATTAATGTGTAACTATACAGCTTGTACATAAGATTATTTGTAATTGCGTATCCATCTAAAACACCGTTTTTTTAAGAGTGGAAATTTTATTGGTGGATTTGAAACCTTTATAAAACACTTGTTTTCGACCTGTCTTTATGTCAGTTTTGATTTTTTTCAACGTAAAGTTATTCTAATGAGCAAATTATGTTAAAAGTATTAATTTTAAGATTGCTGATTTTTATTCTATGCGACATGTACAACAGATTATAAGAGAAACAACAAAGGCATACGGCAAAAAATATAGTTAACATTACATTTTTTATAAGAAATTTATTGAAAATACAAAACATTGTACTTGAACAACATTTGAAATCCTCTACAAAACATTGTACTTGAACAACATTTGAAATCCTCTGCCAGACAACGGACACATGTTTTGATTGCGATTCACGGAAAACATTCCCGTTTGGGAGAGGTTTCCTTGTCTAAATCCAAAGTACCTTTCAAAACTTTTCTGCTACACCGCATATTTTTTATTGTATTATAGCAAATTATATCTATCTAATGCTGGTAATGTATACAAGCGCTATTTTTTTCATAATGATTTTATTTTTTACATATCTTTTTTTCAGCTCAAATACATTTTCTATTACTATATAACCAAATAAGCAGAAAAACTTACTGCTCGTAATAACTCAAACAACCTTGTTTTGGAGTAAAGCAAAATAAGATGATTTGTTAAAATTAAGTTCTAACACAAATTTCTTGCGTTGTGACATATATAGTTTTTAACAGCATTCCATTTTAGATAATATATTTCATAAGTGCGAGTAGTGTGAGATTTATTAAGCTGTATATCTAGTCATTCTTACTTTTCACTCAATTTATTTTGAGAGTATTAGAGTAAAATGTTTTAACATTGTTCTCAATCCCAAACAAATTTAGTTTTAAAAATACCAATAATTTACATGAAATTCGTAAAGAAAATCAGCTTATAGATATAAATACTTGCAATTCCATATGTTTATACACAAAAATTGTTTACATAAAAATTCATTGTTAGGAATTTTTCATTTATTATATATTTTTGACGTTTTAGTAATTTGATTTCATGTGGTAAAAGCTCAATATTGCTGAATATGGTTGCTATATTCATTTGGAAGCCAACAATTTGTAACGAGAGAAATTATGTTCTCTGACTTGTTGTTTTTCTTTTAGCTCCTTTTAATATGATCAGAGGTGTAGAAATTTATAACTTTCAGATTGAAACACTTAGTAAAAATAAACGTTTAATATTTTAAAACAAGTAAAGTTCAAAAGTACAAGCGAATTCAGTGCATTGAATTGACTATGAAAATTACTGTATGTATCATATATATATATATATATATATATATATATATATATATATATATATATATATATATATATATATATATATATATATATATATATATATATATATATATATATATATATATATATATATATATATATATATATATATATGTATGTATATATATATATATATATTTATATATATATATATATACAGTAAAATTCTTAGTTTACATTTTGGGCCTTTAATGCTTCGCGGTTTTTTTCAAAATATTCACCAAAAATAAAAACAAATAATACAACAACGTTGGCTGCCATATTACTGAAAGGAGCACTGTTTCACGCTGATGCGCGAGAGATAAGGATCCCTGCTCCTTGAGATAACAAAGTCTGCAAATGAGCAATAAAACGAAGAGAAAGAAGAGGAAGCATCTGAAAAGCGTGGCCTTACCCAGGAGAATTTGGAGCAATTATGCTACATGGCAAGAAAGATGCAACAATTTGCTCAAGACATATGGTATAAGTTATCAAGTTCAGCAATCCCATTCACGGGTTTATGGTCTTGTACAGAGCAATTTTAAAGGAAAAGAAAAAACAAAGACAACAACCACTCATCACCATGTTTCTCTCCATGGTAAAAGCTCCGGCTCAGCAGTTAGCGCTTCCAGCAGAAGAATTTCTGAGTGAACCTAAGGCTTCTACGATTCAAGGGAGAGTCTCTTCTCCGGTACCAACACAGGGCTCTTCACCTCTCTCAAAAAGCAGTGTTGATTAATGTTTATTACATTATAAGGTTTTGTAATTCACCTTATTAGTAAGCACTGACTAAGTTTAAGAAAATACATATGAATTTGTAATTTTTCACCTAAAAATGTGTAAAATATAAATATTATTAACATATTTAAATCAATGTGTAAAATTTAAATACAATTAACATGTACCCGCATATACGAATATTCTTGAGGGCAAAGCTAGTTCGTGATTTTTCAGCTTTCATTTAAGGTTCTGCCCCTTATTAACCGGAAAAAACGAGGGATAACTGTATATATATATATATATATATATATATATATATATATATATATATATATATATATATATATATATATATATATATATATAAACATATATATGTATATACATATATATGTATATACATATATATATAATATATATATTAGTTCCAAAATTCACCGCCAGGATATTTTGTGGCGCTTTTGCAGCTTAGAATAACGATATTTAGCATAAAGCATGGGTATCAAAGAAAATACTAATGTTGAACGATGGCAGCGCCAGTAATAGGGGCGCGTCTTTTGGTTTTACCCCCATAAAATCAGCTGCTTGCACGAGCTGGGGCCAAGTCATTAGGATAAGCGAGTGACATTCGCTCTATCGTTTCTTGCTAGGGTAGAAATCGATGATGCTTTCCCATGACACATATTTTGTTGGGAGATGAGTGGAATTTTTATATCAATGGGTTCGTAACCCAATTTGGGTTTCTGAGCAGCCCCAAACCCGTTTATGAAATTCCATTTAATTCATCAAAAGTCACTGTTTAGTGTGGTTTCACAACTAAATTCGTAATTGGGACATTATTTTTTGATTTCATCACTCCGACAGGACCTGATATGTGCTCCATAATTGCAGAAAGGCACCACAAAATGCTGCAAACATTTGTTATTCTTCAAATTTAGCAAAGAAACCGTTTCCAACAGACAATTGCTATGCAGGAGGTGCTCCGCCACACATGATAGTAAGGTGAAGGAGATGTTGCACCAAAATTTCACTAATGATAGAATCATAAATCACAGCTTTCAAACCTCGTTCCCCTGAACTCACGCCATGTGATTTTTGGCTCTGGGGTTATTTGAAATTTCTAGTTTATGTTTGTGGATTATCAAATTTGTCTATTCTGAAGGACAACAGAACAAAAACAGTACGGAATACTCCTCGTGATATGCTACGTATGGGTGTGGAGAGCTTTGTGCACAAAATGCGCGGTGTTATTTCTCAAAACAGTACTCACATTGAATGTGGTCTAATTCCCCATCCGGGAAGTTAATTTAGTAATCAAACATTAATAATCGAAACGTACGATTGTATGTATTAGTATTTTTCTTTTCTTACATTTTATACATTGTAAAGCGCCACAAAATGATCTAGTGGCAATTTTCGGAACTAAATCGTTTTATGTAATCCTTTTTCTCATGTTCTGAGTAGTCTAAATACAAAGTTTAGTGCCATTTCGGCTATTAGACCAACCTATAGAGTGTTCCAAACATGTCTCTTTAAGAAAGATTACCCTGTGTATATATTACATCGGAAATACACTATATGGACCACTAATAGTGTCTTTCCGATGTAACGTTTCTTTAAAAAATTTCATTAGTATGAACTTACAATTATTTATTTTACATCACAGTAAACATCATAGGTAAATAAGTACCTAAGATACATATTAAGATCAGCAAATTTTTTATTATTTTATATATTTATTAAAAATTTAATTGGTAATGTAAGTAAAATTTTCACACACACAACGAAATACATTTTTAAAATTTAGTGCGTATCGCAACTTTCTGCCATATTAGATATATTTCTGCTTGTGTTGCCATTTCCTCAGCAAATCCTTCCTTACATATGAATTGAAATTTAGCAAATTTATCTTTCTATTTCTTTAGAATTATTGTTGATAATATTCTGTTTAAATATATCAATTCTTTATCTTATTATCATTTCAAATGTAATTCCTCGTTAAATATTCGCTGATGTCTGGAGAATGCACACATATTGTGGCTACATATTACAGAATCCACTTCATTAAACAAATTAGCCAAGTTTTACATTTAGACTTTCAAACTTTCAAGGACTTTTCATGTTACTAACTTGAGAAACGTTCATTGTTATTTCAGTTTTCATTTTCAGCTAGAGGAGAAGTTTCGTTTCACTATCAATCATTTTGACTACTTTCACTCTTATATAGCAAATTAATTCAATTAAATACCCGTAATAAACGCAAAATTTGATTTGCATTTTGAAAAAATTTATCTCTTTAAAATATGGTTAATTTGCTCTTTGAATATAGATTACATATCTGAAACAAGTGCTGCTTTCTAAAGCATTAATACTTTTTTTTAGGTGAATATAATATGTTTCCATAAAATCATGTGACAAACTATGTAGGGACAACTTTATTTCGAGTAAAACATTTAAGCATTCTTCTTTGGGAACGACGGAGTGAAATGGTAGTAGTAAGGTAAAGTTTTAAAATTTATTCATTGGAATTATTTGTACATTTCTGATAATAAATTATGTGAGTAAACACACACTCAGATATATTTAAGCATTAGAAATGTGTTTGTCATCTATTTTAATTGCTTTATCTCTAGTGATTCTTACTTTTACATGACATCTTATAAGGAAAAAGACGATAAAGTACAATTTTTTAAATGACTGCGAAAGAGTATGTTTTAAATGTCCATCAAATTTTCTTGATGATTTTTTAAAGTTTAGAATGCATTTCTACTAGTGAAATATTTCACAGATTTAAAATTTTTATAATATAATATTTTTATCAGTCTATATTTTTGCTGATTTTTATGTGTTTTTGATATTTTTATTAGTTTTTTATGTTAAATTTCGATGTTACTGAATACGTTTGCTTGATAATTTCAAGTCCAACAGTTTTTACAGTTGTTTATTGATTTATAGTGTAATGTAGCTCTGTTTTTTATCTTTTTTAAAAATAACATATATTGAAATTTTTGAACTGTTTAGTAGAAAAATTTCGAAAATTTATAAAATATAATATTATAAAATTCTTTTCGATCAAATTAACAAATATTTGATTTGCTACAGATATTGTTAAATAGCATGAAAAAAACAGGTTAAAAGTATAACATTTTAGTAATGATGACCATCTACTTCATTTGCTTATTTGTATAGTAAAATTCGTTTCCCTTTCAATCGCTAAAACAATATACATTATTTCTGTGTTTAATCGACTCGAAAAAATCTCAAACAATAATAATGCATTAATGTTTAAATATACAACTTTCACATGAGAGGGAAAAAAAGATAAATACTAATAAGTTACAACAAAATCAGTATCTTATTCCAGGATAATAAAGTGTTAAATGTAACCCTTAAAATATTTATAACTTTTTTAACGTGTTTCAAGGCACCAAATGCATACAAAGAGATTCCTGCTTTTGTCATATCGCATTCATGATTAGCAATGAGCTTCAAAAACTATCCATTACAGCAATTCTTAAGGAGCTTCCCATTTTATTGTATAAATTGTGACTTTTCATAAAATTAAAATTATGTATTAACTTTTTTCATTTCTTTTCTTCTTCAAGAAACCAAATCTATAAGGTACGCTTTTCTACACATCAGGAATATAAACTCCATGCACTTTGTTCTTTTTATCGAATATGATAGTCGATTAACAAATATTATAGAAGTTCAATTTGCTGAAAATTAACCATATCCTTCACTAAAAATTTATATCTGGCAAACCAATTATTGATTTGTATTGATACTAAGAGTTGTGAATCCACATCCTTAGATAACATTTCTTTTGGTTGATTATCATATTAGCCCAGATTAAATGGTTAAGGGACGCATCTTGTATAATGTCACATTCTTTCATATCTTAGAAAATGATGCTGTGTATCTTTGAAGATCAAAGGATAAGATTACAAAACGCTATTTTTAATGTTATAAACGTGCCAGATATGTAGATCAAGGAGCAAAATATATGCAGTTATATTTTATTTCTTTTGAATGGCAAACAATGCAGATTTATACCAAGGTCATCTGGTCAACGATTTTCTCATTCAGTTTAGATATTCCCTGAATGTATTATATATATTTAAACAAGAGATAACTGGACAGTGAATCTTACAGTCAAATGAAAGCAATTACACTTAATAAAAGAATCCGGTAAATCTTAAGCCTTTAAAGACGTATTGTGTCATAAGTAGAACCATCTGTTACATTAACTCATAATCTGCTCTTCATGCTTTCTAAAGTCTCGGCTCAAAGTCTGTACATAGGAAAGAGTAAATCATTTTACTTATTTTTACTAATAAATATATCAATTCTATGTCAATTTTTGTTAATATAGTCTGTTAAAATATTATGTATATCCATATTTACCAATCTTTATAGAATGTTTGTAATATTTCCAAGATATGTTAAAGCAAATATTTATTAAGTTCTGGCAAACACTTTTGAACATTGTCAACAAAATAAGAAAACATTTGATTAAAATAAAAATTTTATAACCACCTTAGTGTGAATTACACACATATATATATAAACGATAGGTATTCGTTCAAATATTTGAGCTATGCATTTTATAAACACATGAATGAACTATGGAATTGCGATGTAAATTCATAAAGTATTTGTTAGAAAGTAAATGCATTGTATTTAGAAAAATAATTATCTAATATTCGATAAAATATCAAATTAGCACTTATTAAAAGAAAAAGCTAGATGTGATTACCTTTGTATGTTAAAAGAAATCTGAATTTGTTTTTGTTGTTTTGTTCTGTTCTGTTTTATATACCAAATATATGGCTTTATGTAAAAAAAACTACATTGGTTATTTCATACAATAGAAACCAGAAGTCAATAGTATTCTATGCAATCATATTTATTTTAATTTTGTTTTGCATAATTTTAAGAATTAGTCCTTTCGCAAGAATAGGAATTACTGAAACTCTAAGTTTTTATAAAATAACATAAGCCGTTAATTTTTTCACTATAATTAAACTGCTTACCTGTCGAATCTAAAGCAATTTTATGAAAACATGTCAAAAAAAAAAAAAAAAAAAAAAAAAAACATATTACAGTATGTTAATACAAAACTTGAATAAAATTAAACTGAATTTGTAATTGTTATCCTGAACTGTAGTTCCTAATTTTCAATCCATTCTTGAAAAAATCTGTTGATGGATTATCTCTGTGTTTTTCCTTTCTAATGAGTTGCACGATTAAATTAATTTTCCTTTAAGGTATTTTAGGAAATACTTAAAATAAATTTGTGGTTTGTAAAAAGTAAATTAACTGCAGCACACTAGTTGACAAACAAGAGGACCCCGAAGCGGACTGGGAGTTGTTTATGTTTCTCTGACTGCTGTTCTAATTCCAATTTAATACCGCGTTTAAACGTTGATCTAATTCGAAATTTTACGATTGTGTTGTGTGCCAACGCTTTGTTCAACTTGTCAAAAAATTTGGTATCAATATCTGCCAAAACAGCGAAGATATAAGCATTATTGTGAATATTTGACAAAAAATGTACAATATGGCGATTCCCCCATCCTAACAAAGAGGGCATAACAACCAAAGGCATACTCCTAGCAACGGAGGATAGTGATTTGTGTTCACACTTTATTATTTCAATTGCTATTTCTTTCTTCATTAAATTTCAGCTGCAGACCTATCAAAAACCCTCTGAACTACCTAGGTGTAAATTTGTGTGCAATTTGGATAATTTTTCTTCATTCCCCGACAATCCTAACCCGGAACTTCTGATTTTTCTTCAAGCATTTTTCTCTACATGCTACACATTAACAACATCATGAGTGGCTAATTAATTAGGTAAGTGCCCAGATGTTATCTTCTTTCGTTCCGCGCGATAGTTCTGTGCATTTTGATGCATAGATTGTGTAGGTAGGATAGTTGGGCCAGAAGATGTAAGCATTTAAATAAATTAAAAAAATTCATGTTTTTCGGCAATTTTTGGCAAAAATTTTTTTTACATCAATGATTATTCAATTATAACTTTAGCCCTAATTGTCCTATCATCTTTAAACTAATTTTAGATTGGAGTGGACATTCTAATGTTTCAGGAATTGTTTGTATTTTTACTCTTCGAATAATAGTTAATTTTCCATAATTTTTAAATACTTTTTTTATTGTTAAATTTCCGTGTTATTTTATAAATTTTTTGGTCACTTTTACTTTAATGTTGCCATAACTTTTTAATTTTTAGTCAATCCATTTCAATCTTTCTAAGTTTACTCGGAGCAGACTCTTGTGACAAAAAATTTGTATTACAGTTAAAAAAATAATCATTAGTTAACGAGATATAGCTTAATTAGTGTGATTAAAAATTGAATATTTTTCTTATTTTTCTCCCATTGGTTCTTCGTTCCTCCCTTATGTATATGCTTTGACTGAATTTTTTCTGAGTCCCGTTTCTTGCTGCCTGCCATGTCCCCCTGTTCAATTTCGCCTTAACCCTTTGAGCACCAATATCCCGCGCCTAATTAACTAAATTATTTTAATATTAATCAGCGTTTTTCTCGGCTCCTAACTGTCCCAGAGACTTGGGACTACTTTCTAAATTCCTTTAATTAAATGTGCTTCCAATGAGCCAGTTTAAAAAGTATTTATTCTTAAAAAAAAAAAAAAAAAAATTAAGTTAGCTTAGATTACATCTAAGACTTAAACTTTTCCCATCATTCTCTCTCGGTCTTTAACCCTTTGGCTACAATAGCTAAACCTAAATTTAAAGACTTTAATATAAAAAAGAAATTGTCCCAGTTGTTCCATATATTTTATTCTAATAACTCTAATTTTTAAGTTCATTTCTTTTATTATTTCTCCTGCTTAATTTTAAATTTACAGTGTTCTTAACTAAGCCTTTAAAGTCTCCTAAAGTCAAATTCTAAACTATATTGATAATAATATAATTAAATTATCCATTTGAATTTTATTTCAATACATAATCAAACATTTAACTTTAATGTATAACCCAATTATATTTTAATTAATCTAGTTCTCATGCAAAGGATAATATTGCGGTTAAAATGGGCACGGGGAGGATGCATGACCAAAGGACCATATTAAATTAAATAAATAATAATCTACTAAATTCTCCAATTTCTTAATACAACTAGCTACTTGGTCCATGTTTCTTTACGTGAATGCATGAGTGTGTATTTACATTTATTTAAGAATCTGCCCCGATCTATGCAGTGAATACCGGGATTGTTGCGTGGGACGGGATGGCGATGGCATCTGGGTTACTTTGAATCACTTATGAATTAAATTCCAAACCTTAACAATAATAAGTAAATTTTAAAATCTATTTCTGACTTCATTTCACCCTATTGTTTCCAGAAATATCATTTCTGCAATTTTGTATTTTACTCCCACCTCTACCAAACCATTCCATTTTTCTTTTGGACACCAAACTCCCAAACAATGGATAAAAAACAACTCAAGAAACCAATCTCGTTTCTCAATATTAAGAACATTACAGTATCACAAAGTCTACCTGCAAATCATCTGAACTTTGGAACAATGGAAGAGGAAGATGACACACCACACGAAAGCTTAAGAAATAGCTCAACTACAGAGGAAGCAAGCGAAATTACCCCATTGAATCAACACTCAGAAGATTCCAGAAATACAGAACCTTCTCCACTCCACCTAATTGATTGTATCCAAGGAATTATTCTATTAAAGACCAGAGGGAAGTACCATCTACCAGAACCCAAAAGAAGCCAAGCGAGGGAACTACTTGATAAACTGAAAATACTACTCCCTCCATCATTCACCGCTTCCATACATAAAGATGGGTCATCTCTAAAACAGTAAATGGATCAACTCAACAACAACATTCAGAAAATCAAAGAACTTCAAGAAGAAACCAAATCACTTCTAACTACATCCAAGCAACAAATTTTTCCACTTAAACCCACCTATAGTGACATATTAAAAAGAAGAACAGAGGCTGACATAGAAACATCAATCATCACCAAACCTGCTGAAAACGAAAAACTTGCAACTCTAAAATCAAATCTGCTAAAACTAAACTGTGATGTTTGCCCCAAAAAGTAACATGAGGGAAACATGTAGCTAAAGTAAAGTGCTGTTCAACTGCAACTAAAGAAAAGCTAAAAAAAAACAACTGGTAGAGGAACGTTTTAACATAATAGAGCCCTCCCAATTAGTTAGAAAAGTAATATTTCTAAATATGCCAGCTACACTTAATGATGACAACATAACCCAAATATTATTGAATAACTTTCCAGAAATGGACGAAGATACGCATATTAAAATAACAGAAATCAAGTCACATAGGTACAATGCAAACCTACAAGATATAGTAATAGAAGCAAACAGCATAGCAGCTAAGATACTCGCTGCACGGAGGCAGATACACATTGGTTTTCAGACTACATATATACGCAACCATAAAACCATAATCCGATGTTACAATTGCCAAGATTTTGGACACTTTAGCAGAGACTGTAAATCTCAAAAAGTTTGTGGTAGATGTGGATGTGGACACTCAGAAAATGATTGCCAGGCTCAATATCAAAATTGCATCAACTGCCACATTGCCAACAAAAAAGGAACAAATTTCCCCTCAAACCATGAAGCTTACTCTGCAATTTGTCGCATCTACAGGTCTCTACTTAATTCGAACAACAAATAAATATGCCAAGCAACATTTACCCAACACGCAACAATGCCCCACAAACACCTAATCTTCAATCACAAGTGAGCACCAGCATGCACACAACAAAGATTATCCAAATAAACCTTATGAGGTCAAGTGCCCCAACTGACTTATTGCAAATGATTGCCTACAGTTTGAATGTGCAAGTCTTTGTGGTACAAGAACCACATATAAACAAAGATAATCAGATACTGGGAATTCCAAGCACCTGGAAATACTGGCTCTCTGGTAATGGGAAGGCTGGAGTAATCACCACAGTTGATGTAAGCCCGATCCAAGTTGGACTTAAAGAAAACGCGGTAGCAGTTAAAATTGCAATTAATGCTAGCCCATTGACAATAATCTCTGCATATAGCGCCCCACCAAATCACAGGCATAATGTGAGCGAGTCTGGCCAAGCAAGAATCAGTGAGGTGCTGCAAGATATTGATAGCTTCCTACAAAACTTAGGAAACGAAAAGATCATTATCGGTGCAGACCTTAATGCCCGTCACATCATGTGGGGATATAAAGACAACAACCAACGAGGTGAAGCACTCTTAGATTACCTGATAGGTAATAATTTACATCGTCTAAACACCATGGGTGCTCCTCCAACTTTTAACTCGTCAACCAATGAAGGATGGTCGGATGTGACTTTAACTCCTAATGTCAACATTGCAATGGAAAGTACATGGGAGGTCCTGGACACTGAAACACTCAACGACCATAAATATATCCAGATGACACTGGCTTCACCACCAGATACGACACAAATTACAAGATTCAAGACTAAATTTGGAAATCATCATAAGTTCATCAAAAATTTATATCCACACGTAGGCAATATACTACAATTGTTAGAGGCTAGTCAAACAACTGATCAACTTGACAATGCAGCCGCAATCCTGCAAAAGCAACTGATTGAGTGTTGTCGAATTTCCTATAAGAAATTAAGCCACAGAGTAATTTAATGCCAAACTGGTGGACGCAGTCTTTTGATCTCAGGAAAAAAGAGTTAAATGCCAAAAGGCGAAAAATGCAAAATTTAAGTAATCCTGACCAAACTAAACTCAGTAGTGATTACAAAAAGCTGAAGGTGGCATATATTAAAGATATACGAAGAGCAAAGCGCACATGCTGGCGAGAACTGTGCACTTCAGCAACAAATCCTTATGGGAAAATTTATAAAGCCACCTTTAGGAAATCCTCTCCACCATCAGCTCTATTCTGCACGAATTTACAAGAAGGTAAAGCTATTAACATCGCCAGCAGAATCTTAGAAGAGCTGTTTCCTACACAACCTACCACTCTTTTTCAGCGATCTCATACCATTGGCAGTTATGATCCAGAACCCAGCAGGGGAGAGATAGACAGAGCTATCGCCTCACTCCCCAATGGAAAAGCACCAGGACTTGATGGAATTGACAACATTATACTTAAAACAGTGGACCGTCACTATCCAGAGCTTCTCAGAACCCTAGTAAAAAATGCTGGAATCTGTGCCACTTCCCAAAGTGCTTCAAAATTGGCTTAATTATTCTATTCCATAAGGAAGGAAAGGACAAATTGCAAGTTAAATCATACAGACAATTACTCTCTTACCAACGACGGGAAAACTACTGGAGAAAATTGTGACTACGAGATTGACTTTCTTCATACAGAACCATGGTTTTCTTCACCAAAATCAATTTGGTTTTCGTCAAGGAAGGTCAATGGACGATGCTCTCCTACACTTGAAAAGACAAATCGAGATTGCAAAAGCCACAGCAAAACATTGCGCAATAATTTCTCTGAATATTAAAGGAGCTTTCGACTCAGCACCACATCCATCTATCAAACAAGCACTCGAAAGTAAAGGATGCCCAGAAACTATCAAAAACATTCTTATCAGCAACCTGGAAGATCGAGAGGTTGCCCTCAATACTAATATGGGCATTGTGAAGAAAACGCAAGTCATTGGATGTCCACAAGACTCCTGCAGTGGACCCATCCTATGGAATTTGCTTGCTGATGAGCCACTACAATTTGACTGGACCACAGTTGGTAAAGATATTGATCCTAAAGCAACAGTTGCTCTCCAGGCCTTTGCTGACGACTTCACCTTCGTAGTGTCAGCTGATGGTGAAAGGAAGCTTGGACGCGTCGCTACAGAAGCCCTTAAGATTTTTAGTAACTGGACCCATAAGCATAACCTGGGAATTTCAATTGAAAAATCAAATTACCTCCTATTCACGAGACTGCAATGTGGACCGCAAATATTTTTAAATAACTTAAGAATAAGGAGAAGCAAGAATATTAAACTTCTGGGTGTACTCCTGAATGAAAAGTTGAATTGGTCAGCACATATCAAAAAGCAAGGTGTCAAAGCCTTTCGTATTCACCAAAAATTACTTAGAATAGCTGGCTCAACCTGGGGATTATCCCATAAACAGCGTATTGTACTGTACAAAACAGTGGCAGAAAGAATTCTAGCCCATGGTGCAACACTCTGAGGAGCCAATCTTCGGTTCAAAAATCAGCTACTACTAGACAAAATACACAGAGAGTTTCTGCTTAATATAACTGGGGCCTACAAAACAACATCGACGGCAGCTTTACAAGCCATTACTGGCATACCTCCCCTTCATCTTACTATCAATACAGATGCACAAATAAAACAAGAAATAAGGACCACAAGCAGTAACATTATGGAGGCAAGAGTAGCAACGCTTTCAATCCATCCAGGAATATTCAGAGTTGATAGAATTGTCAACCCTAACACGGAGTACAACCCTACCCTGAAGAAGCAGGTCTTCCATATGTTCACTGAGGGCTCTAAGATGGATGGAGGTGTAGGAGCCGCGTTTGTCTTAACACTGAAGGATATCATAATCCACAAGGAAAGTTACAAACTGAATGCCAATTGCTCAATCTTCCAGGCAGAGCTCTTCGCAATTAAGCAGGCTATTGAGTGGGCCAGAAAACAAGAACAGAATTGCCTTGTCTGGTCAGATAGTAAAGCAAGTCTTTATGCACTTTGCAATCCGAAAGCCATCAGTCCTTTAACCAAACGAATTCAAGAGGAACTTAACAACCAACAAAACATCTGCATCTGCTGGATAAAGGCTCATGTAGGATTTGAAGGGAACCAACTAGCAGAGCGCTTAGCAAAAACTGCTGCTTCTTCAGATGAACCGGAAATCCATCTCCCTATTCCTCGTTCTTACTTAAAAAGGATCAGGAAAATTGCATTAATTCAGGATTGGCAAACTTTGTGGGATCAGAATACCACCGGACGCCCAATATACTCCATCTTGCCAAAAGTGAATTTGAACCAACAGTGCTGGCCAAGACAAATAACGATGTATGTAACGGGACATGGCCAATTTCGAAGTTACCTGCATAGAATAGGAGTACAACCCACTGATAGTTGTGCATGTGGAGAAGAAGGTGCTCCAATTCATTACGCTACAACATGCCCCATCACGAGTTCCAGGCACTTTACTACCCCCAGTGCACCATCAACAAGGCAGCAAAGCTAAAAATTATTAACCTAATAAACTTTCTCCTTGAATATAGGGACTTAACAATTCCAGAGGAATAGGAGGATAATGATGCCCGTGACGGTGATAGACTTCACCTGGAATATGATGAGCCGTTAAATTCACATACTCCATCTCTCTCATATTCTACATTTAGACATTTTTCTCTCTACCTGTAACATTTCACCTGTTTTTCATCTCCTTGTATATAGTTCATTATTAATTGTTTGCTATTTTATCACCATCATTCCAGCGCTCTTACTTAATTACTTAATCACAATTGTTATCATCCTGTTGTATTAACTTATTTTAATGCATTATGTATAACCTATCTAAACTTTTTGTAAATATAGCTTAGAATTTCATATGACCTAACTTACTTTGAGACGATACACCTAACAACCAAATCCATTTACTAAATGCATTAATTATTCTTTAATCATTATTACCTCATCAATTTGCTGGAAGTGCAGGTATATGTATTCAATTCTGTTTTAGAATAGTTCTGTTACTCAATAGCTTAGAATTTCATATGACCTAACTTACCTTGAGACGATACACCTAACAACCAAATCCATATACTAAATGCATTAATTATTCTTTAATCATTATTACCTCATCAATTTGCAGGAAGTGCAGGTATATGTATTCAATTCTGTTTTATCATTCTTAATTTCCTTTTGTTTTTCCATTTATTTTCCTTATTTCTTATATGCATGCAATTTGATTTGTATTTTATATGCCTGTCTTACCACATCCTGCCATGTGTTTTGTCATACACCTATTTTGAATGCTTCTTACAAGTCCCCATGTTAACTCTCAATTGGAATCCAATTTGTGTAAAATAGTATACTTTATTATCTTCTTTACTCTGTAAATGTAATAATTTTCAATGTCTCCACATGATTGCAAGCATAATTGTATTGTCTTGTATGTACTGTGTTCCGTTTTCTTTTCTCTCCAGCGGGTCCATCAAATGTGGTAAAACTCTTTCAGGGTTAGGTACAGGGAGCTCTGCTGGTGTTTACTTTACTAGTTGACAAACAAACGACGATTTTTAAAGATTTATGCTATCGTTTTGAGTTTCAATTATAAGTTGAAAATATGTAAGCATTTATAACCCAGACCTAAATAAAACGGAGTATTTTCTCTTTGGAATTCATAAAAACAATTGTGACAAAAATGTGATGTCATTTTTAAAACAGAAGATATCAAAGTTAGATACGTATATAATGAAGATTTTAAAAATATCTTAGAATCATGAAGAAAAGATAAATCAAAATTACTAGCATTCACTGTCCCGTTTTGGTATTCTGCTTGTAAAAAAATCTTAAAATTTATGCAGCAAAACAACATAAGAAATGCTTCATTTCCTCGGAGACAAAATTAAGTGCATTAAGTCATACGTTAACTATGTCATTTTAATTTGAAGAATCGTGAAAGAGTATGTATGGAAATTAATTATGAAAATATAAATTTAACTATTATGCCTGTAAAGTTTTCATGAATTGAATAATTGTTTAATAAAATAAAGGGCTTTTATATAGTTATTCTTATTTCCTGTTAAAAAATTAACTTTGCAACAGAAGATAAAAGAAGGGGAAAAATTAAAGATTTCTCTTAAAAAATAAAAGTGTATAGTAATATTCAAATATTTAATTTTTTTAGAAAAAATATAGTATTTTTTTTTAATTAAAAGGAATCACAAGAAGTTAAACTTATAAAGGGTTAAAAAAATAAGCCACATGCTAAATAATTCTTTTTTCTAAATTATAAAATGTTCTTTGTATGACACTCTGAAATGTTTCCTTGTTTTGTTCTTAATTCTGGATATATTTTAAACTTTTATGTCATTATTAATAAATTTTGCGTATCACTTCTTTCTTATACTATATCTGGTCCTCTCTGTTTCACTATGTCGCTAACATTATAGAAGGAAAATAAACATTTGAAACTATCAATACTTTTTTGGCTGCGACTCTAAATTTCCCGTAGTTTTTTCTCTATTCCATATCAAGTAAAGTGTTCTTGTTTAGTTTAAATATCAGCCTGGTTAAAGTAATTCACTTCCTGATTCTATTTTTAAATCACAAAAATAACTGCAATTAAATGATAGTTTAGGTTTGCTTGTTTGAATTGTTGTTCAACTGTCATTTTTGCACACGAGAGCTAAGTAGACCGGGATCTAATGTTTAAAATGGATTCCGAACCACTACAAACATCCATGCCCAAGGTGGGATTCGAATCTTCGAACTGTTGAATCCAAGGCAAGAGCGCTAACTCTTCGGCTGCCAGATCGGCATGATAGTTTAGGAATGGAATATTTTTTAACATTCGAGTCATCTTTTGTGTTTGGGGGATTTTATAAAACCGTTATTTACAGTTTCTATTAAAGCATGAACTCTTCGGTTATAATGTAGCGCCAATTGGAAAATATGCTAGAAAAGCAGTTTTTATAATCGTCCCAAACACATTGCTTCTTAAGGAATGCATTTGATACCACCAAGAAATTTACTATTTTTTATAAATTTTACAAAATTTAGTTTTTTGGATCGTTTACTGATTTTATTGCTTTCTGCTTTCCACCCAAAAACTTATAAATTTTCAAAATTCTGGTATATAATCTCGATAGAACCTTGAGTCTGGTAATTATTAGGTGTCCCGAAACCATTAAATTTAGCTACATTGGAAAAACGTCTTCCATTATTAGCTTATTCGAATCACATCTACTATCATTCTGGAGTATACTGGGAATCACAATTATAGTAAAAATGTCAATTTAATGGCATCTCACCTTTTCTGTAGTTTTAATGTTTAACTCACGTTAAAAACCGAAGTTACAGAAAAAGTAAGGATTTTGTCTCTTTATCTTGATAAGCAAATGTAAATTTAGAATAATCATTTGGTTTCGAATGCGTGTCAATTAAACCGACTTGACATCTTGAATTAATCTCTTTAAAGACTACATGCTTATCAACAAGTTCATTTTTGGGAAAAATTAACTTATTTTTCACATAAGGACCTCTGTTGTCTGGCTGCTTAGAATGTTCTTCTCATTATCAGAAGGTAGTGAGTTCGAATTTAGGCTTATCAGAGGATCCTTCGTTTTGAATAAAGGTGGCAAAGGCACACCTAGCAGGTCCTGGTCATAAAGTCTTCAATATGAAATTATACCTCTTAGGATGGCAGGTCAAGAAACGTTTTGGTATTCTGCTTGTCCCTTGTTCCTAAACTTCAATGACACACATTTAGCTGCTTAAATGTAACTAATAGAACTTAACTCAGGCTCTAATTATTTAAAAATCGTGGAATAGAATTAAATAAGAAAATATGTAGTATAATGAACGACACATGGAATAATTAATAAGCACATTATGATACAAATATTCACTGATCGACAACATGGAAAAGACTAAGAAATTTGGAATGGATACACATCATTTATTTAATTATTTCAAAATGGTTTATGGTTATATCAGAAGAAAAACTTGTAGCAGCTATGAGAGAGATTAAAATACATGAAAACTTTTTAATTATATTTTTTATAGCAAATGAAATTAAAAACAATGATTAAGGTAAGAATAACTTATCTGAACAATTAGAAATTTAAAATTGTATTCCATAAAAAGATGCATTGGCGTGCCTGCTATTCAATCTAGCATTAAAAAATGAGATTCAAACAGCAATATTAGAGAAAGCATTTTCAATAAATCAGTACAATTGCGAGCTTTTGGCGATGACATTGATGTTATTTTTAAAACATCTAAAAAATATTAACACATATTTTACTTCACCAGAGAATTAGGCTCTTAATATGCGCTTAAAAATTAAAGAAAAGCAAATAATATGCTTTGAATTGAAACAAGCTTCAAAAATATCTATTTGGAAACTAGAGACCATTGAAGTCGTTGAATATTTCCATTACACAATTTCTTAAAATCAACATTAGGAACACAGCAAAAATACCAAAAAAGGCCATAGCATCTAGTAGATGCCATAATATAATACGAAAATATATAAAATCAAACGTAATCAAAAAGAACTTAATTTTTACTATATAAAATCTTCTAAGGCCAAGTTTTACATATACATGTGAAACCTAAATTTGAATTGTTCACTAGAGGATACATAAAATCTTCTAAGGCCAAGTTTTACATATACATTTGAAACCTAAATTTGAATTGTTCACTAGAGGATACATAAAATCTTCTAAGGCCAAGTTTTACATATACATGTGAAACCTAAATCTGAATTGTTCACTAGAGGATATATTGGGTATCTTTGAAAGAAAGACTATAAGATCGATCTTTTAGAGAATAAAATATAATATGTGGTTAAAACAAAATCGAATTTAGAGCTTCATCGTTCAATTGATGAATCTAACATCATTAATTTCATTAAGCTGTAAAGAATAAAAGTAGATGGTCATATTATTAGGAATTTACTGCAGGAAAAGTTGAGATTACTGCAGGAATGTGAGATTAATAGGCACAAGAAGAAAGGAAAGGTTAATCTAAGGTGTATAAATGGCCTTGAGATGTCCAGATCCACCTTTTACAACCACGTCTTAGAAGAAGGGAAAAATGTAAATGAGATGTTATTAATCCTTCAAATATTATGCCTTTTATTTAGCTGAATAATCATCTGTCACTAAATCATTGAGAATTATTAAAGACACAGAATTTGCGAATTTATAGTGTGCATATTTGTGTGTGATTTCAAGAATGCTTAGTCCCTTAATCTTGATACACTAAACATTAGAATAAATAATTATTTTACAACTTTAAGTAATTATCATTGCATCTTATGCTTAATCCATATTTAGAACAAACAATGAATAAGTCATATAAAATCTTGTCATTTTACGAGAACATTACTTCTTGCCAACTTAATTTTCATTTAATTTTTATTGAAAACTTCATTTATTTGCTATGATTTTTTTTATTTAAATTTTCTTATAATAAATGTAATTGTATATGGACAGGGAAAAATCTTAATACATATTTTTAGCTAGTCATATTAATTGTGGTCTCATACACACAGATTGCATAAATTTCTTATATATGTTCCTTAAGTTTATGTTATACAGGTGATTAAAATTTACAAATCTCAAAAACAATAATATTACAATAAAAAACAATAAATTAAAAGCAATTTTTTTCTTCATTTTCAATTAATCTGTGACATTTACAGAAAAATTGCATTTTTTGATAAAATAATTTAAGAATTCGATGCTCTGTCTGGGCATTCTATATTTCTTGTAAGTATTCAAACTAATTAGACTTTTATTGCTGATTTTAGGATACTTTTCATTTGACTGATATAATTATTAGTCTAAATACATTCAGACAAACTGTAAATCAGCAAAAATATTTGAAATTTAAATTTACCATTCTATTACATTTAAACTTAAATGATAATTTAGTAAAAATGTTGTTAAAAGAAACTTTCCTCATTTTTCTGCATTTAAATGCAATTTTAGAAATAATGCAGCAAAGCATTATGTAATAAGTGTATTGAATAACGGCATATATTTATAATTACAAGATAAATAACTTTTTATTTCATGAAGAAAGGCTTATAAGCTTCTTATTGTACTTAGAATAGTTGTTCTAAATTTCCTCATTCTTGGCCTGTTTTAAATTAAGTAACAACTAAATTGTGTTACAAAAATAACAAACACGTTTTTAATTCTTTACCATTAGGAATACTTCTTTCTTACTACAGTTAAAATCCAAAAACTTTCCCTCACTTCTCATTACACTAATCTATTAACAACTTCTTGAAAACCTTCAAATGAAATTATCTTCTAAATCCAGGAGAGGTTAAAATTGATTGAACAACACAAAATTACAATTAAAAACAATATGAGATTGAAAATGTTATTAAATGTGTTTTGTTATTTTAATGATTGAGGTGTTCTTGAAAATTAAATTTGTGGATTAATTGGGAAAAATCTGCAATTATTACTTTCTGTATTTCAATTTCGCAAGAATATTTGAAACTTTTGATTCAACTTTATTCATGAAATATTAGAAAACTAGAAAATTATTTTAAATACAAATACTTTAAAATATTTTAACACTTTGACACTTAACGAAATTTTCAAAGAAAATAAATCAAATTTTTTCTAAAATAAAAAATAACATATTGAAAAGTATACTTTGAATAATAAAAATTTGAATTTTTGTTTTTTATTTTTAATATTAATTGGTCCTAATATTTAGGGAAAATTCACAGAATTTTTCAGTAGATTCAGTAAAGAACATTCTTTAACACAGTAATTACTTATATAGAAGGAAACAAATGAAAAATGAATAGGAAAATATTGTTTTATATCACTTCTGTTTACCGTGAAGTATTTAAAATAATTTGTAACTTCAACAGATACATACGGATAAATTTCACTGATGACATACATGTATATAATAACCTCACATGTAAAAATCATAACTCATATAATAATTTCGAGCATTCAAATATTTTTCAACTATAGCATGAATTTGTTAAGCCCATTTTAATATTTGCAGTAAATACAATAAAACGAATACTACACTCCAAGTTAAAAAAATTATAATATTTGAATCAGTATGGATATGTGAATGAAATATTAATCTATTAAGTTAATAAAAACCTAAATTATTTCACTGTTGTTTATTATATACATCTGAAACAAACACAAAAGGTCCAAAAACAATTTTTCCAAAAGGCGTTTGTTCTGAAATACATTTACCAACGTTTCTGGTACATTCTAAAAGTAATTTAATAAAAAATCATTAGCTATAGTATTCATTATATTTAATATTTTAAAATAATTAAACACTATTCCGTAAATATGACTACTATATTAAGAATATCTTTCATTTTTTAAGTATATACGCAAAAGGAAAAATATTTTTTAAAATGCCCCTTGGCAAAAATGGTGATCTTTAGTAACCCTACGTGTTTTCGTAAGTGTTTAAAGAAACAAAATGTTACCAAAACACTAAGCAATAGTACAAAATATGAAATTGAAAATTTTACACACCTTTAAACATAAAAATAAGATTTTCTTATATAAAAAATATTTATCACCTTGATCTATATCCCCCACCCCGTCTCCCGATTGGTGAGAAACTAAGAGGTAATCTAAGGTATATGCACACTATAGGCAACATTAAAAGTATCCAAATTGAATATGTGCAAGAATAGAAATACTTTCAAGCCTTAGTGTAATTTTGAGCCTCAATAATGATGTTTCATGAAAATGTCGTATTGCTAAATATTACGAACTTCAAATAACAATAATATTAATATTTTCAAATTTCTGATTTATTTAAATTTAATTATTTGGCCAAAAGTTTTAATAGAAAAGTGTTACAAACCTCCATTGACCTATTTTGGAGAACTATTTATGTTTTCAGCCTAAACTTCATTAAATATAAATAAACACTACATGTACAATATGACAAAAATGAAATATAATAGCATAGTGGATCCTCAGATGAAACGATTCTAAATAGTGGAGCAGTCACATCTATCACTCTGACTAATAACAAGAAAATGAAGTATTGGAGCATGAGTAATCGCTTCCGATTTCCCTTACGATCTAAAGGCAATCCTGGATGACCTACGAATGTATATTTCACTAAGTAATACTGATAAAGCTAGTGTGTTTGTCATTTTCTGAGACTCTAGACTGCCTGGAGGTGATGTGGAATGGAGACTCCAGGATAGCACAAGATATCCATCATTATTTAGAGGAAATTTCCCCCCTGGGAAAAAGCTGCACTTTCCAGTGGATACCTGCATATGTAGGCATTGAGGAGAGTGAGGAAGCAGATAGGCTTGTGCAAAGGAAACAAAAGACCTTAACTCGGAAACTCCCTGTATGGTGACTTTAAGAGATGATAATGCAATCTCTAAATACAAACAAGAAGAAAAACACATGAAAATGGAACATGAATTATGTGTTATCAGTGCATTATTACCAGGAATATATTCAGACTTTGAACAAAACACTTCAGGGTAATGACTATAAATATAGACGGCACCAGATCTTATAAATTAGTAGGTACTTCCCTTAGAAGGAGCCCACTGCGAAACATATTTTTAACTGAATAGCCCTCATAAGACGTTTACAGGCTATTGACAAACTTATTTTCCAGGAAAATCACCACAGTGATAAAATTGTACACATTGCCAAGGTCATGATTCTGACACTTGAAGGGATTTAACTTGACTTGAAATGGACATGACTCTAATAAACCAATCATATGGCATAGTGAATCTTATGTGTGTCAAATCTTACATCAATTTTCAGCAAAAATAATATCATTAAACATACATTATATTATATTATCAGCATTATGTCAAATATAGATACAAAATAGTTAGATCAAAAGATGATTACAAGGATATTACATCATAAAAAGATCACAAAATCATCAAAAGAAACTAATAGGAAATAAAAATATTCTCGATTACGTTATGTTTTGGGCAGGATTAATATCCTTGTATTGAAAATAAAATAAAATGAATGAATTTCGTTTTTGTGCAGTTCGGTTTTATTATTATTATTATGTGGTTTGAACTTAAAAATACGTAAGTATTCATTTTGTCAATAGAGAGCGGTGCTCCTAAAAACATTACTCCTATATACAAAATTAACAAAGTGCTATTTTACTTGGAAAACTAGAAAAAATTGAATTCTTTTTTATAATTTGCCTTATTTTTAATTTCTTAACAACACGACTATTTTAAATGATGAGTTTTAGTGTAAGGCTAAATACAATGTACACCAGAAATTTATGCCACTTTCAATTATCTATAAGAACATGACCTCCAAAAAGTGTAGCCTATTGTTATTCCTCGAAGTAATTTCTATCGGCATTTAGGACCTTCTGCTAGTGTGTCTCCAGATGTACAGTACTTTTACGGTGAAACTTGGGATCTTTGGACCCAAAGAAGTTCGTGAGTGCTTGTTATTAATCTGCTTCATTAGTGAAGGATTTTCTTCAATGTTGATTGTAGTGAGAATGGAAGAGATCGTAACCTGATGGTGCAAGGTCAGGTAAGTAAGAAGGATAGCACAAAGTCTCCCAACCAAGTTACTGGATGTCATTCCCCGCCACCCGCGCGACATACAAGATAAAGAACATCTATTGTTTCTTAATCATCCTCATGTTTCTAAAAAATCCAAAAAATGCTAACAAAAATATGTTTTTCGTGTTTTTCTTTATAATGAAACATTTGTAAACAATTGATACATCATAGACTAAAAGTATTTCATATGCAAAATTAAATAAGTAAAACACATAATTAAGTCTTATAACTATCCCATATGAATTAATATGAGTTAATCTCGAAAAATTATTACTTATAAATTAAGTTATTAAATTGATTGAATTATTTAAGCAAAAATCATAGAAAATTTTTTATTATTAATTTTACGCATTGTAAATATATATATAAAAATACGCATTGTAAATATATATATAAAAAACACTTTAATTTAAATTTAGAGTACTTTAATTTTACGCTTTTAAAAGACAAGCTATGATTTTTTTAATAGTAAAACAGTCTGGAAACGACTTTTCAGATATTAATACATAACATGATTTTGCATTCACATTTGTTTCATTTCTAAAATATTATCAAAAAGAGAAATTTTAAAAATTTGAGCACTTGCTTCCATCACTAATCATGAATTCAAGAAATAATCTGAAAAGTGTTTTTTATTTTTCATGCAGCATATTTTACAGCTTAAAAAGCATAAGAAATCTCATGGTTTTATGATTTTCAGTACAAAAGAAATGTGTTTGGATAACTAAAACATCTTAAATTTCAATTTCGAAATAATTTTTACTTCAAAATTTTATATATTTTTATTAATAACAGAAAAATAATTTTCTTAATTTCAGACAATATAATTTTCTACTTTAAATCGTTCAAAAATGTAATTTTTTTAATGCTTCCAATATTTAATATGTAAACTTAGTTTTTAATTTCAAATGAAATGTTTACTTTTGAAAATCATTGTAAGATCATACTTTATTTATAAGCGATTTCATATCTTATTTATAAGCACATTCTCTCTCTTATCGTAAAAATAAATAATGATTTTTATGGCTTCATTTCTCTTTAATAATTTATTAATAGATTAGATTCTCTCTCTCTCTCTCACATTTTCATTCGTTCTACTATTATTTCCCTAGCATTTTTGCAATTAAACTGATGAGTTATTAAAAATTCTAACATTTTCCCCTTTATCTGAAATTTAGTGATCAACTATTATAAAACATTCTTTTATAATTTTGTTTTATAAATTTGCAATAGATTTTTTGCTTTATAAACAGATTTCATAAAATATATAATAAACTGGTAATATTGATTTTTCAAAAATCAACATTAAAAAATTATAAACTTATCTTTGATTTAATAAAAAAATTATACATAAAAAGAGATTATTTTAATGGCATTGATTTACTAGAGTTTTAGATAAATTTTTAGCTCATATTTAAAAGTATAAAATAAATAATTTAAGATTAGCATAGTAATATTTTCATGTTAAACATTTTCCTATAAATTTTAAATAAGTTATTTTGCTTAACTTATAGTTTTATGAAAAAAGAAATTAATAAGCATGCAACAAAAATGCTGAAAATCAAAATGTTAATTAATCTTTAAATGTTATAAATATTACTAAAACTGAAGTTTCTACTTTAATTTACATTTTCCGAAAAAGATAATATCATATCTTCCTGTTCATATACTTTTTTAAAGTAAAGTTATTAAAAATGAAAGCGTGAATATTTTTTTACAAAAATATGTAAAATATTTTACTTATTTTATATTTCATACAATTAAACAGATGTAACAAAAATAATATATAAATTTGAATTCAATTTTTCTTCAAATTGCATTTACATACACCACTTCAAAATTCTTTCCATTATAAAATTAAATACTTAATTTATAAATTTAACTACTAAGAATTTATTACTTTTAAGACTCACTTTAAACTATTAATTAACTTGGAAGAATATGAAATGAAGTTTCATTTCATAAATAAATGATTAAGCAAATGAGAGGGCGTTTAATCTATCTTGTAAATGTGAGTGATGAAACCAATTGTGTTAGGAAGAAAATAGTAGGAATATTGAATGAAACTTGTCCTTTTATTATTTCGCAGATTTTTTTCGTTCACTAATTTAAAAACGCAACAATTTTTTCTTTTTACTTACATCCAATAAATATTAACCAACTTTTATATACTTTATTCTTCTTATGTTATTGGAATTATTTGACGAATTTTTTCATAGCTATTTTTTTATTTGTAATGAAAGAACAAAAATAAAAGTTTATTTATGCTTATATTATTTCGTAAATTAAGAATATAAATTTATATCTTATATAAAAATATTTTCAAAATTTATTTTGTAATAACATTGTTAAAAATAAAATATACTACTGTCATTAATTAATTCTACATTCTCATTCATGATACTAAATGTTGTTGTTACTAATCTCTATGTCTAAGAATATACTAAACTAGGTCCACGTGCCCACTCATTTTCAGCAAATCGAAAATAAGCGTAGGAGTCCTCAAGAGATAACCCCAGGCGCTCAAGCATGTGTGGCAGTGATGAAGGTATGATACTAAATGATAACAAAATAAATTCTTCATATAAAAGATGTAATATGAATTTTATAATATTGCTTAAATATGGATCACCTAATAGAACTTTATAATGCATCATCAAGCATACTATTTAAACTTAAGATATCTGCAGAAGAAACATAAAAACAACAATGAATTGGATAAATCAGTATATAATTTATAAATACTCATAAATATAATATTTTGAAGTTTGTATGTTTCTCTGAATACTCTATGACATATTCAACTTTGCACCCATTCAAAATTTAATTTTTGATAATTATGGAAAAATATTGATATTAAGAAGAAAATACTATCGAGATATTTCACACATTCTTTTCATTAATATTGAAGTAGAAAACAAAATAGAGAACAATTACCGCATCAATCATTTTTATATTGCTTGGTGGTCATTCTGATGACGTCCATAGATGTCTTTTTAATGGAAAAAAATACCAATTAAATGATCATCTATCCAACAGCTTTAAGATCTGTATTTCAAAATGAGGCTCTTTGCTTCCGCTATCATCTTTGAAAATGGTGTTTGAAAAGTCTAATTGTTGGGAAAGTATTTATAACTTAAGAGAAAAGTGCGAAAAGGTATTTTTTCATTTTGGAATTCTTTCTTGGGTAGTTGAATACTAAACTACCATTGCTTAAGTTTAAAATTTCTTTACTACTGTTAAATTTATTCTTTAAATTTTTATAAAAGAAATAAATATTTATTAATATTCGTACTTATAATGTATTTTATTTTTAAAATTGAAATTGTTAAATTAAATCCTGGTCAACTTGAAAAATTTCAATATGCAAAATTACAGTAAATAATTGTTGCATTGCAAACACTATAATTTGTTGTGTCATGGTTACCCTGGAAACACTAAAGTGCGAAGCAATATTTTTTAGGGTTTTTTTTTAAATTATACAAAAATATACAAATTAATCTTCTTAACCGTTCTGATTAATTGCATTTTTCTTTTTCAAATAAAAATCTATTAATATTTTTAAATAATACTCACTGTAAGCTTTTACAAATATTTGAACAGGCAGTGTTTTTTTATAGTTATAATTTTCTCAATTTATTTTCTTTACAGTTTGAGGATAAGTTTATATAATTTCTATATGCTTAAAATTTCATTTTTTTTATTTGTTAATTTTCATTTTTAAAACCCCATTTTTAGGAAGTTTTATGAGTAACTGATCTGCGAATGAAAAGCAATATATTAACTGAACTAAGCTCTGATAGTTTAAGAGCATATTCTTAGTTTCTGTAAAAATAAATGAAAATTGTTGCAACATTTCTGCCTAATGTGTGAATCTTTGCCTATTAATCTCCTTAAAAGCTCTGGTTGATTAGATTTTCTATTTTAAATAAAAGTTAATGTTTATAAATAATATTCAATTGTTATTCATGATATTTATAAATAATATTCATTTTTGGATTTATTATAAAATTATTTTTTAAATGTTACTTCTTTTACAGTTACTTAAGGCACTAACTGGAATATCTCTTACACATTGTAATTACTTATATTTTAAATAAGGTAAATTAACAGAATTTTTTTATCGTCGTGTGTCCTTATTCGTTGTTCATGAGAAAAGACAAACAAAGATAGAGAATATTTATTTCTGAAGACTCCAGCAGATGGGAACCGGAGAATGTGTTGGTTTCTTTTTCGAAATGGGATTTGTTACAGGCAGAAAGTCGGACTTCCCCCTCCAGTTTTACATCCAAGACTTATTCGGGATCCAAATCCACTCATTGACAACCGAGTGTCATAACCACCATGCATTCTTAGCGGATACAGTTTATTTGAAAAGTATAAATTAATTTCATGTTAATATTTTAAAAATTAAAAAAATAATAATAAGTTTCCTGACACTCAATTATTTTTCTGAGAATTGCTTGAATTTGGAAAATGATTATGGGTTTATCTCTCTATGGTTTGATTATCCCTTGAATATTGCTAAGTATTGAGAATTATTTTGCTTATGTCGTCTTTTAAGTACCATGATGGTAATTTCAAATATGTTATTGGGAAGTTGCTATCAACAGCTGCCTCTTTTGCCTTGTAATCAGCAAGGTCAATTTTGGTTGTGCCTTGCCTACGTGAGGTTTGGTCTGGAAGAGCTGAAGATGTTTGTTATAACATTGTATCAGATATTAGATGTTGTATATAATTGGCAATTTTGCAGTGGAGTAAGTAATAGAAAGTAAAACTCAAGTGCTCTTAGTCTAAAGTAAACTCGCAGTTATTTATCTGGATTACTAATTGTTGGATTGACATCACTTTCACTCGATAAACAGCACTGTATTGAGATAATCTGAATTTCATGTAACTGAACTCAACTTTTCTTCGAACACTTAGAATGTGGGACCAGTTCCTTGATCATATTTTAGATCCGTCTATGTAGATATTCATGTGTGCAGACAATTGTTTTGCTGGGAAACTGAATAATGTATTAAAGTGTGGAATATAATAGATTTTTAAATTTTTACACCAAGTTGAAATATTAGTATTCCATGCATCTTTGTGAATAGGAGTTTAGTATTATTCATATCAATTAACATTATTGTCATTACTGGAGGATTCTGCTCTTAAAATAAAGTCTTTCTGTCATATCAGACAATGGTGTTACATCAGTTAAAACTTAAAGAACTGATGTTGATGTAATCTTAAAATATTTAGAGATTAGTAAAATAATTGTCTTTGTAGATTCTCTAAATTTTTTAGTTTCGGTAGATAATTTACATTATCCGCCTTCAGTTCGAATGTTCTCTGTACAACCATATGAGAAATTTTCCACTACGATTTTGCAAATTATTTTTGTGAATTTGCCTTTAAAATTCCATTTCTGCCAGATCATTGAACTTAGTTTACAAATAGTTTTAGATTTCATATTTCTGAAATTATGTAAAAATTACATCCTGTCATAAATAGTTATTCCTAAGTATTCAAGTATTTTAACATGTTTTTAACTGGCATTAAGAGAAATTCTGGGATTATACACTACTGGCCATTAAAATTGCTACACCAGGAAGAAATGCAGATAACAAAATGATATTTATTGGACAAATATATTATACTAAAAATAACAAGTGATTAAATTTTCAAAAAATTTGGTTGGATATATAGATCCTGAGAAATCAGTACCCAGAACAACCACTTCTGGCAGTAATAACAGCAGTTATACGCCTGGGTATTAAGTCAAACAGAGATTGGATTGCATGTACAAGTACAGATGCCCATACAGCATCAACACTATACCCCAGCTCATCAACCGTAGTGACTGGCGTTTGGTGACGAGCCAGTCGCTCGGCAACCATTGACCAGACGTTTTCTGTTGGTGAAAGATCTGGAGAACGTGCTGGCCAGAGCAACAGCCGAACATGTTCCGCATCAAGGAAGGTCCGTACAGTACCGGAAACATGCGGTCAGGCATCATCCTGCTGAAACGTTGGGTTTCGCAGGACTCGAATAAAGGGTAGAGCCACGGGTCGTAACACACCAGAAATGTAACGTGCACTGTTCAAAGGACCGTCAATGCGAACAAGAGGTGACAGAGACGTGTATCCAATGGCACCCCATACCATCACGCCAGGTGATGGGCCAGTATGACGATGACGAATGCACGCTGCCAGTGTGCGTTCACCACGATGCCGCCAAACACGGATGCGACCATCATGAACACAGAACCTGGATTCATCTGAAAAGATGACATCTCGCCATTCGTGCGCCCAGGTTCGTCGTTGATCGCACCATTGAAGGCGCTCTTGTCTATGACGCAGCGTCAAGGGAAGCCACAGCCATGGTCTCCGAGCTGAGAGTCCATGCTGCTGCAAACGTCGTCGAACTGTTCGTGCAGACACTTGTTGTCTTCCAAACAACCCCGTTTCTTGACTCACGGCTCGTGACGTGGTTGCATGATCCATTACGGCCATGCGGACAATATGCCTGTCTTCTCCGCTGCTAGTGATAGGTGGCCGTTGTGATCCCACATGGAGTTCCATATTACCGTCCTGAAACCATCGATTCCATATTCTGCTAACAGTCATTGGATCTCGACCGATGCGAGCAGCAATACTGCGATATGATAAACCGCAATCCCGGTACGCTACAATTCGACCTTTATCAAAGTCAGAAACGTGCTGGTACGCATTTCTCCTTCTTACACGAGGCATCACAACAACTTTTCACCAGGCAACAACGTTCAAATGCAATTTGTGTATGAGAAACCCGCTAAACATTTTCCTCATTTAAACACAATGTAGATGTGGCTACTGACACCTGCTTTGTCTGAATGCGCTGAAAAGCTAATAATTTGCATATCACAGCACCTTCTTCCTTTCGTATAAATTTCACATCTGTAGCATGTCGCCTTCTTGGTGTAGCAATTTTAATGACCAGTACTGTATCTATGTGTGTGTGTATATGTATATATACCTGTATCTATATCTATCTATCTATCTATCTATCTATCTATATATATATATATATATGTATGTATAGATATAATATAAGCTAATAAAGGGAAAAAAGTTACAGTAAGGAGTAATAGTGAATTAAAAATTTCTGTTTTAATTCAATGGATCAGAATGGTGAATCATATCATTCATTACTCATTGTTACTATAATTGTGATACCATGCAAAGTATTACCAACTTGGGAACACTTAACTTAGGTTATTATAAAGTTGATACGTATTTAAAATTAAGAATTATGTGTATTTTAAACATTCTTTTAGAGATGAACTCAATTTTGTTAAAATAATGGAGTAAATGGCCTAACTGCTAGATACCTATCAACCATTAGACCTATTCTCTCTCTATGGTCTTGTAAGCATTCACATTCATTATATCTTATGAACCTGCAACTATAGGAATATATTGATGATCTAGGTTTGGATGGAAAATGGCCAATTCAATCTCCATACTGAATTCCATGCAGCAACTGTATTACTGTAGTGATAGACAGGTTTCTGCTTTATGTTCTTCTGCAAGGTCTGCAGTAGAGCTTGAAAGCGATTTCTTCCTTGTCTGGTCTTCTTTTCCCATTTCAGTACCGACAGCTTCATTGACAGATGGGAAGTCAATGCAGCAGATGCGTTCAAGCTATGAGTGAACATTTTCCTCATTCAAATTCCTTTTTGTTAAGTTTTTAATATATATTTTTTTATACCAAACAAACTAAGTTTTTCCAAGAATAGACTTTTGAAAAGAAATTGCGTTTGTCTGACGTAAGCTTCCATGTTGCAATCAATACAAAAGTGTAATAGTCATATATCAATCAAAATTTTGGTGTTTGTAACATTCTTATTTGGTTAAGAGTTCCGGATTTTCTTTAACATGTGGCGAATAAAGTATATACAAACTTGTTTCCACAAAGTTTCTGAAACAATAAAGAGCAAATTAAATTTTAAATTGTATATAGCAGTTTAAATTAAAATGATCATCGTATTGGAGTATCGTATTTTCTCGAACAGTTTAGTTAACTATGCATGATTCCTCTTCATCTGAATCGGGAGACAGACAATTTCATGACCGTTCCCTCGATTTCCAAATCATCGAATCACTCCGAAAGTTTCCCTTTTCTTTTTGCAGTATATTATTTAAACGAAATGCTGATATTAAAAAGTGTTTCGCTTCTCTTTCAGGCCTATAGTGTATCCAGTCAAATTTCTTTTTATTAAATCACTTAAATTTCGTAGCAGATTATGTTATTCCACATGAAAATTTTAAACTTTCTTGGTCTTAATCTGTTATGGTTCAGTTTAAAAACTGCTTACTTCAGGGTACATATGCGACAATTTTTCCATTTGACGTCGGTAGTAATATATGGCAGTTCCCTCATTTTTCCTATATAAAGTGAATACATTTCTATGCATATTATTTTACACAATCTCTCTCTCTCTTTCGTCAAAGAAACGCGACATTGTTGTAGATTTTCCTAAATAACTTGTAACAGCTTTGGTCGTTATATTGTGGACAGGATAGAGTCTATTATGTCCATTTAATATTTGGCATAATATATTGTTTATAAATTACAATTATGAGAAAAATAAGTAATCTTAACAATTGTATGCAATAATTAGCATTTCTTTCAGATTAAAACCAATTTGATTTATTAAATATAAACTAGTAATAATTTATAAAAATTTTCAAAATTCATTCATTTTTGCATGCCAATTTTACGTGTGCATACACAAACGCGTTTATATATACATAAATCTGTGTTCGTAACTGTATGCGTTAATTTAACGTATTTATGAACTGTTTCATTAATCAACGCTTTACAAATATAAAACACTAAAATTTATTCTTCCATTATAATCAAATTTAATGTAATATTAAATTTCCTACTAGCAAGTTGAAACGCATATGAAGATTAGCAATACAAATAAGAAAATGTCTATCCATACGTATTTTTGTCAAAGTCTTAAAATGCATATTTACTTCGAAAGATCCAAGAAAGACTGCGGTGGCCCTTTTATTCCCCGGACTGTGTTTTGTGTGACTCTGGTCAACCAATGACTTTTGAACATTTAAATAATAGTGTGGTTCTTTCTCAGTATGAGGGCATTGTTGAAAAGTATTGGAGAGCCCATAAACTAATGGCTTGGCGCTAATGTTCGGCATTTGTAAATAATAATAATAACTTAAGAAAAATTGATCGAATTAAAATTTTCATGAACTATATTGTTATCCTTCTTTAGGTTATAGGAATCCAGTTGTACGACATCTCTTGATTATAAATTTAAATAATTTTTAATTTTATACTAGCATAAAGGAAGCTGAACTGAAAAGCGCGCACGCACACACACACACACACACACACACACACACACACACACACACACACACACACACACACACACACACACACACACACACACACACACACACACACACACTATATCTATATTAAAAAAAGAAAAAATGATTAGCAAAGATATATACTAAAAATACTATCAGCACACATTTTTGACAATGGTTTGTTTTCTTACATCGAATCTATCCTTATATTGTAATAAAATCAGTCAACAAATATATCTCATATTAACGATAAAGGTCTTATACCGTTCTTTTTATTTTGGAGATCTTTGGAAAGGAAGTTTCTCTTAGCATTCTGTCCTAAAAAATTTTCGACCTGGTATTCCGGCCACCTTGGCTTTTCTTTGACGTATAAATTGTAATTCAATATTAGGAGGTTTTCATTTAAACTCATTTCTATTAATTTCTTATTGTTTGTTAATTTCTCTTGTTTCCGAGCAATAGGTACACAATAATACACTGCATATATACTGTGAGTTCTCCACTTACACAAAGTTTCCAAAATAATACTTGTTAAGTAAATACGCATATGAGGATGCACGTTGTATTACATCGGTACATCGCTAACTTTCGGAATCCCAACATTTTCACACATGACACTTTTAAAAAAAAAACATGAAAGATCCCGATAAAACTTTTTAGGGTTTTTTCTATATAGCACAATATGACAAATTAATACTGGTAACAAAATGTAACTGCTGTTTTTAAACTTGTTGAATTGCATATGTTTTCATTCACATCAAAAAAGGATAAAATATCCATTTGCTATTTTGAATTTTCTTTTTTAGCACAATATTACAAATTAATACTGGTATTAATTTGTAATAAATGAAATTGTTGTTTCTAAACAAGTTTTTTAATTCTATCTATTTTCATACACATAAAAAAAACAATGAAATTACATGCAAAGGAAGCAAGTAAAGTTATGACATGAAAAACATTAAAACTATCTTTTTCTGTATGACTGAATGAATACGATTTATTAAAAATAAAGCTTTTAAATTGTATTCTTTGCCATGACGACCTCATAAATTATATCACATATATAAGCTGTAACGAATTGATTTCAGAAATACATGAATGATGTTTTGAATCGGTATCTTTTCTTTACTGGAATGTGGGTTTGCCCTAGCTAAAACTCGTCTTTAATGACAAGGAAACTAT
This sequence comes from Latrodectus elegans, assembly GCA_030067965.1. Taxonomy (NCBI): domain Eukaryota; kingdom Metazoa; phylum Arthropoda; class Arachnida; order Araneae; family Theridiidae; genus Latrodectus; species Latrodectus elegans. The sequence continues at coordinate 89,932,440 of CM057822.1, read as the reverse complement.
CTTGATCGATTTAGCTGGTAGTGTCCAGGGATAAACCAATCAGCAAGCAGTTCAGTTTTGTAGGTTTGATTTGTAGTGGCAAAATTTCTCTAAGTGGAATGTGTTATAAAATATTCAAAAATGATATGAGTTCTCCTATGAAAATTGGAGTATATGCTAGAAAAATTAATGACGATATACACATTTACAAAGTTCACTTATCTATTTTCACTCAGAAAGAAATTAGCGCTATTAGTTTGTTACTTATAGTCTCTTCTTTCTACTATTCATAGCTAAATATATTTTTAAAACTTGTTTCTTTTCTTTTTTGTGGTTTTTCATAAAATATTTTGTTTAATTTTTTAATGTTTTGTTATATCATCTAGTTTTAAATATTTGGTTATATTCTTATTTCTAATGTAGAAAGAGGCATAAGTAATGCATCTTGTTATTATAAATTGAATTTGTTTGCCAGTTCTAATGATATGATTCCATACAGTTGATGCATATGTTATGATAGGTCTAATCATCGAAATATAATGGAGGCTTTTCAAATTAAGTGATAATCTAGAATTTCAACCGATAATAGATTTTAAGCAGCCATAAGCTTGTGTAGCTTTGCGTATAATATTACTTATATGTTTGCTCCTTGTCAGATTGCTATTGAATGTAAGCGTTCTAAGTATTTTGTAAGGTTCACTTTCGGAATTTCTTTACCAAATAAAATAAGTCTATTATTGTTTCCATGTTTCATCTTGCTTCTTTTTCTTCCTTTAAATAATAGTAATTGTGATTTTTCCGCATTAATGGAGGTTCACCACTTGACAAACCAATTTTCAATTTCATATAATAGAGGCTGACAACTTTATACTGTGAGTAATTTCTGGTATGCGTAACAGCTGCCCGAACCAAATTCTACTATATGAAACAAATCTACGGTCATTGGAAATGAGAAGGGAATGTAATCTTGTAAAATAATTTGCCAAATTAGTTAGCTTTGGCACTCAGATTCGGACAGATAAATTTTTACTTAATTGGCTGAATCACACACACACACACCAAAGATTGAAAAAGGACAGTCCTTTTTTCAGGCCCTTTCGATTGAGACAATCAAGCTCAACTCAGATCCAAAATTCCTTTGCAATCCGGTTAAACCAAATGTGGGCTTGCCTAGAGTGTTTCTTCATACAGCCCTTCTCTCTGAAATAACCAAAAGCAACCACCTCCAGAGTATTTGGAACAATTGGCTTTGGAGATAATTAACAATGCTCCTGCTGAAGATCTAAAGATCTACACGGATGGCAGCGGTGACGACAATCACCATGCCGGCAATGGAATTTACACTATTGACCATGCTGAAGTTCATGAATGAAGATCCATTAGAAACCAAGATTTTTGTTCTGTGCTTCGCAGTAAACTTCTTGCCATTCAAACAGGTCTGGAAATTATCAAACCTGGAGCCACCTTTGATAAACTAGCCACCTTTGTCATACTAGGAGTCTCACTTTCAAGGGGCAAATTAAGCTCTTCCTAATCTGTAAAAAGTGTGCAATTCCTGCGAGGCACCTACTTGATTGCCTGGATTTCACTGTAGAAGAGTTTCTTGAGAGACCTTTTTTTCCTCGATTTTTTGAAGGTTTATGGCTTCATGAACCTGATATAGCTCCGCTATATCAGATGGGATTAGTAATAATAACACTTTATACTGATGACAAAAATGTACTGCTTTTGATTGGTTTCATTTGTGGCTAACAATTTATATAATTAAATTTCCTTTGTTTAATAGATCTAAATGTTAGAGAAACAGCTAAGTAATTTCTAATTATATGTTTGGAATAATATAACAAATCAATAACGACAGATAATTGATTTACTTGAGGCTGGATTGAAGTAAATTCAGATTGCCGGAAAGCTGAGTATTAATTTTATTTACAAATTCCTGTCTTTTAAGAACTAACCCATTATCTCTCAACACGAAAAGAAAAAACAGATAGTGCAGAGCACTTGTCTGAATGTGAAGTAGTTAGCTGAATATCCATTGACAAAATGTATCACGTACTGTAAAACGTTTCTTGGAGCTTGGCCATGGCGGTGATAGAACCTGAAAGCTAAAAAAGAACTGGGAGTACAAATAAAGTTCGCAAATCTATCAAGAAACGTATCAACCGAGATCCAAGAAACTCATTGACAAATATAGCTAAAGAAATAGGGATTAATAGAAAATCAGTTAGGCAAATTGCAAAAGAAGAACATCGACTTAAGCTATACAAGCTTCAAAAAGTACAGATACTAACTGAGCAAAATAAGCATACACGGTTGCAAAGATGTCTAGCTCTCCTTCGGAAGTCCACAAAAGGCGCATAGAAGCATTTCATCTTCACGAACGAAATATTTTTCACAATTGTACAATCCCATAATCGACAAAATGACCGTTACTGGTCATTTTGTCGATTATGGGATTGTACAATTGTGAAAAATCTGATCTTGGAGCTTCCCCATGAGTAGAAAATCGGCCAAAACCACAGTCAGTTATGGTTTAGGGAGGCATTTGTGAATTTAGAAAAACTCTTTTGGTTTTCATAGATCAAGGCGTCAAAATGAACAAGACCATGCACTGCAATAACATTTTACAGTCAGTTTTACTTACTTGGGCCCAAAAACATTTTTAAAACAGCGTCTGGATTACTTCAACAATATTCTGCCTCTTCTCATAGAGTAAAAGCACCGCAAGACTTGTATCAAGAAAATCTTCCTGTGGGAATATGGTCCCCCTACCTGTGGGAATATTGTTCCCCTATATCCCTGATTTAAACCCAGTGGACTATAGTATTTGGTCTATTTTGCAATCAAGAGTATTCTCTAAGCCATATCGAAGTTTGGAATGTCTAAAGTAGGGCTTCCCAACGTGTGGTCCGTGGATCCCTTAAGGGCCCAAAGACAAGCAAAGCACATACCATTGCGGAAACTCTTATAAAACCATGTGTTAGCGATATTGTTTCTTGTATGTTAGACGAAAAGGCAGTAAAACTTATATCTTCTGTGCCACCATCAAACAATACCGTCATGAGACGGATTCCTGACATGTGAAATGATATGAAAGAATCTCTGATTTCTCACATCCAACACAATTTTCTCTCCACATATAAAAATCTACTGACGTTGCGGAATTAGCGATTTTATTATCTTTTGTTCATTATGCGTACACGGCAAGTTTCAAAGAGGACATCTTACGGTACAGACCGATATCATCCTATACAACAGGTGATTAAACATTCCACTTGTTGGACGATTTTTTAAGATGCATCGAAATTCAATGGTTTAATTGCATCGAAGTATGCACAGGTGGTGCAAAAGTTATGATGGGTTCAATGGTTGACATGGTAACAAAAATAACAAACTCGAAGAATTGCAGTAGTATTGTTTTCTCCACACTCATGCTTTAGCTACGAAAAAATGGCCGCATTCTTAAAGAAAGTTTTAGATGAATCTGTCGGAATTATTAATTACATAAAATCACTGCCGTTGAAGTCAAGACTTTTCAAAATACTGCGTAAAGATATGTGAAGCCATCATAATTTTCTGCTTCTCCATACAGAAGTAAGGTTACTGTGAAGTGGAACTCTCTTGATTATATGAATTACGTTTAGAAATCCTAGCTTTATTTTAGACTACCATAATACCAAACTAGCAGAGATTATTATTGACAAAAACTGGCAATGTATACTTATTTATTTGGCAGGCATTTTCTCCAAATTGAACGAAATGAATACTTTACTGCAAAGGAAACTATTACAAAGGTCACTGCAAACGACAAGGTTCGAGCGTTCAAGAGAAAAATCAATTTTCGGGCAGAGAGTCTGGAGGAGGGTGAGGTCGAGTGTTTCCCATTTTCAACGATTTTTTGAAAGACGGCATAACGACCTTCATAGCAATTCGTTTCATGAGATTCTCGAAAACCTCTAATGCTGGAAATCATCCTTGGAGCATTATTTCCCAACAGCTCAAGATGGAAGCATCAGAAATACGAATGCGTGATCAACCTATTACGCTGTATCCATAAAGGCGAACATTCTATCATCGAATGAATGTGAGTTGTTGATAGAAATTTCTATCGACACGCACACACACACACACACTTGAAATCTACTTTCGATAGTGATGGTTATTCTCAATTTTGGATACGCTTGGAAAACAAAAGTTCTACCCCCTTGTTGAAAAAGAAAACGTGTTCTACTTCTGTTTGCTACAATATACGTGTCCGAATCCGAATTCTCGATCTATGCCGACACCAAAACTAAGTTATCAAATTTTGAGCCCGACTTTTCAAAATTGTGTCATCAGAATCAACTTCACATTACTATTCCCACAGACTCATCTCTAGTAAAGAAGATCAAATTGTAATTCGTCGACGAGCATTGAATATTCCTGAACTATAACTTTTGTTGGTATTTGTTTACATTTTCTATAAATTAATAATTAATTGAATTCTGTTTTTATTGATATTTTTTTTTGAAAGTTAAAATGTTATCCAACGAATGTTGCTTTTTCTTTGCAATACATTCCCCTCCACTCAATCAGGAATATGGCCAGCCTAGTGAGTAGATCGAACAGCAAGTATTTGAATATAGTGTGGGAATTCAGACAAATGGAAACGTAGTTAGTTTAAAGTTGCTTTCATTCATGATTAAATCAAAGATTCTTGATTCGTCCTGGGGTTATTGAAAAAATGGCACTTGCAATAGGAAGTTTTCAATTCCGATGGGTTTCAAGCTGAATTTTACTAGTTACTTTGCGTTTTACAGACAGGGTTCGCCGTGGAGTTTTGCTTAAAACAGGGGTCCGCCAGCTAAAGAGGTTGGGAAGCTCTGCTTTCGAGGATGTTGGGATAAGATTAATAAACAGTATTTTGAACATCATAAACGTGTCAGATATGTAGATAGGATGACGCAAAGTCTGTATATAGGTAAGAATAAAACCATTTTATAAATCTTTGCTATCATATTTTTTGATTTCATATCAATTGTTTCTTAAAAGTGTCTCTGAAAAATGCTATGCATAATCATGTTTTCCTATGTTTATAGAATGTTTGTAATATTTCCAAGATATGTTATCAAATATTTATTAAGTTCTCGCAAATAGTTCTAAACAAAATCAACAAAGTTTTAATATATTGTGACTAAATTAAAAATTCTATAACCACCTTAGAGTGTTAGTTTGTACACAAATAATTTCTTAAACTATTGCTATAAATATATTCAAATAATTGAGTTGTACATTTTATAGACACATGAGAGAACTGTGGAATTGCAATGTAAGTTATTTTAATTTCATAAAATTTTGTTAGAAAGTAAATGTATTGCATTAATGAAAATGATTTTATGATATTTGATAGGCTGTGATATTAGTACTCAGCATTATAAGGAAAATTATAAAGATTTTTTCATAAAATGCTAACCAGAAATCAGTGGTATTCAAAGCTATGATGTTTATTTTGATTTGCACATTTTTCAGAATGTGTCCGCTTACAGAAATGTGAATTACAGAAGCACTAAGATATTCTAAAATAATATAAGCACTTCTTTTTTTTTCAACTCATTATTTGTCAAATGTAAAACTTTCTTTTGGAGAAATGTGCTTAGAAAAACGTAGTATAAAAGTTTCTCAATTACAAGTCAAGTATCTGCAAACATTTATGACCCAGTAATATTTCTTCATTTCAGTTGGTAAAAACAATTTCGAAAAAAAATGGGATCACAACATATGTTTTTCGAAATTACATTTACCAACTCTTTTGAAACAGAAAATATCAAAACGTTGATAAATGTATTGAGAAAATTTAAAAAATCATAGAAGTATAAAAATAAAAGATAAATCAGCATTTCAACATAAAATATCTTAACATATAAACAGCAAAAAAACGTAAAAAATGCAGATATTTTATTTTTTCCGCAATGAATTTAAGTGCATTTTGTTACTACATTAACTGTGTCATTTTAGTTTGAAGAATTGGTAAAGAGTACAGAAAAATAATTCGATACGAAAATATAAACTGATTTTGAAAGCGCGTAAAGTTTTCATGAACTGTGAAGGTTTTTAAAATGATATGTGTTTGCATTAAAATAAACAACTGGTGTACTGTGTTAATTTTCATTTCATATTAAACAATTAATTTTGTGATTGAAAAAAATAAGGAAGAAACTAAAAATTTCCCTTGAAAAATGGAAATGTATTGAAATTTTTAAAAAAATTTATTATGTCGATAAAAATTGTATAATTAATTAAAACTAAGAGAAAAAAAAAAAAACTTAATATTTTTCATTCGCTAAAATATCACTTTACAAATTTATATCATAACTAATTTATACGAGAAGTTTAATTGTTGTTAGCAAAAATCTAATTACATTTAAAATTTTAACTTTATGTTACGAATATTTTAAGGTACAAAAATTAAAACTTGAATGAATCGAATGTGGAATATTTTTACTCAATCAAGTATTCGGATCAATTTATCAATAAATGACTTTTGATATGATATCTCAAAATATTATTCAAAAATAATTTCTAAAATAATTTTATTCACTTTCAAACTTGAGTCTTTAATTTTTCAACTTCACACATATTTTAAATTTTTATTTTTTTTAGGGACATTTTTGAATATACATAATCTGAAATTATAAAGGTATCGGAAGTCTGAAGCTATAAAGGGTGTTTTATATTAGAAATGTTTTACATTAATTATGAAAAGTATTTTCTACACGGTTAAGAATTACATTTTTCGAAATTATTTTATCGCATTTTTTTAAACAAACATTTATTTTGAATAGAAACAGTTTTAATAATAATAAATACTGAAACATCAGTATGACTGATTATCATTTTAATAAGCATCCAGTAATTTAAATTATTAGTTTAGTTCCCATTAATTAAACTTAAATTAATGTGAATTTACCTAAAATATTAATGTTAATTTTACACTAAATAATTAAAATTCGTGACTCTATAAAATCATTATGAGAGCTTATAAACTTCTTGTAAAAGTTGTAAAAACTATTAAATTATTAGTTTATATTAATTTCCAATAAAATCACTTAAGGAATAGGAAATTGAATCAAATAAAATATTATCTTTTTTATCTATGTATTTTTAGATAATCATAACAAAAATTCTAAATTTCCTACAACTGAATGAAATAACTTTTATTATCACATATATAAATTCTATTATTCATTTTAAGTTTGTAAATTTTTATTTGCTTTTAATTTGGATGCTATAAATTGTTTCTTATAATATAAATTATGTTTCGATAATAAGGTAATATTTCGTATAAACATGTGCACATACAATAAAATTTACTATTAGACCAAAATTACGTTTTCTCATAAAAGAATTTTGAAGAGTCTAGCATTTTTTCACTCTTTTGTTTTTTCTTCTTTTGAATTTTCTTTTTTATAATCTATTTGTTTTATAACAAAACATGGCATTTGATTGCTTTATATCTTTCTGAATTAAAAACATTTGTGACAAATATTTAAAATTAAAATGAATATACCATTATTTTAGATATTAAATTAAGAATTTGTTTTCGCTTTAAAATAACTTTTGGTGAACAAGTGATTCATAAGATTTTTCTCTAAGAAACTGAATTGCAAAATAATTTTTAATTTGAGATAAAAAATTATTTTATGTGGAGATAAGAAAAGTTTGCAGATTACAAGAAGAATCTTAATATAAGGATATTTGCTGAATGAGATTTCTAATGTTCATACACATATTCAGGTCTTATACATCATTGATTTTATTCTCTATTATATTCTGAAGTAACATCATTAAAACCAAAATTTTTATTCAGAAGAAGATTTAAAGTTTCAAGTAAGAAAATCATTTTTAGTTTTCATTTTCTGAAAAAGAGGGAAAAAAACATTCATCATATATTTGTTTGAGAAAGTCAATTGAGGTACTGAAAGTACCTATATATGATACGGTAGAAGTGATCAATATGGTTGTTGTTGTTGTCGAGTGCCAGCTAGGCTGACATTATAAGGTGCGCTGCTCCACTTTTGCAACTGAACCATGTTTTGGTGTGGAGTCCGACTTCCTCAGTACACACATGCCATAGTTACCCGTTTATATGGTAGGCAACCATTCTCAACCCATTCATACAAGGAAAAGACAAAGATGAGATTGATAAAGAGAGAAAGTACATCCATGTCCGAATCGGGATCTCCCTGTCTACAGTCAGGCCTGTTGGCCACTAGACAAGTTAGGCGACATGAGCCCGGTAATTATGTATAATAAATGGTCATTATTTGAAATCCCATTAAACTTGATAAATTCGATTAACTATTGAATATTTATCACATTTATCGGTCAGTTGAAATCGACAAATGAACGCAACAATTGTAATGGGAAATGTAATAACTTCAGATCATCTTATAAAGTAACAATATCTTAATTATCAGTTAATATAGATATGTCTCTGTTTTGATAAATACAATAACTTTAAAAATTTCGTTCCTAGAATCTGAATAGCATGATGACTTAGAGTAAAACTTAAATAATTATATTTCAATTTAAAAACTTTAAATAAAAATGGCCCTTTCTACTTAACATTTTGTGAATATGTCAAAACCCATATATTATGCAATAGTTTAAGTTATAATATCTACCATAGACGGTATTAAAAATATAAACTGATCAAAATTATTAAAAAATTAAACTCGAGCTTGTTTTTTTCAGTAAATATTTTATTTTTATTAAAAAACAGAACTTTGAATTAGATATTCATTAATATGTCAGGAAAAAACAAGCTAAATACAGGAAAAAAAATTGTTTTATTAGAATTTGTACAAAAGAGTTTCAAAAACAAACTAAACTCATATTTTAAAAACGACTTACTGACATTTATTTATAAATTTCATTATTTACGCACATTAGACTATAATGAAAGTAAAATTTATGTTTTTTCCACATTGACATTTATCAGATTTGCACTTTCACTGACATGTGCTACTTTATATCGCAAGACTCCAGAAATATATGCCCCTTTCCAACACAAACTTTTAAATTGATATGGCCTGATTTGGAACATCTTAGTGTAATTTATTGGGCATCTTTGATTGAAAAATACCTTTGGGTATTAAAAACAAAAAAATTGAGAACTATAGCGGTTAAAATATGCACTTGGAAAAAAAGCTTCTTGAGAAGTCCAGCTTAGGCTATTGTACCTTTGTGGAAAGGAGTGTAAATGAGACGTTATTAATCCTTGAAATAATGGATTTTTTCTTTAATGATTAATCTACCTCATGACATCCTTAATGATGACTAAGCGTGCTTAATTTTCTTTGAATTTCTTTGTATGAGTGTGTGAGTTTGCGTCTAATTTCATGAATCTTTAGTCATTTAATCTTTATAGATGGAGCATTAAAATTAAAATAAATAGATAAATTTTACATATTTTATGATTAGGCTTCATATGAATCAAATTTATGACTAACTTTTATTTTACAAACAAAGAATTAGTCACAATAATTCTGGTCACTTTGTCAAAACATCTCTCCATGCCAACTAAATTTTCATTTAGTTTTTTTGCGAACTTCATTTATTTATAATGATTTATTATTTAAGTCTTCTTATAATAAACGTAACTCTATGTGGATTGGAAAACAATCCAAGGAAGTAGTTTTAGCTAGTCTTTGCTGTACGAGTTGTCGACCCATACATATTGCATGATTAAACTTTTATCTATTTTCTATCATGTCTACTTCTTTAACATGTTAAGAAGAAAGTATATACTAATGTTGTTTAAAAGTTTCTGAAGCAATCCAGAGGAAAATGGATTTTAAATTGTTTTTAGCAGTTTAAATTACAAATGATCACTGTATTGGGATATCGTATTTTCCCAAATAATTGAGTTAACTTTGCATGAATTTTCTTCATATGAGAGAGAGAGAGAGAGAGAGAGAGAGAGAGTCGGGAAACAGACAATTTCATGACCGTTCCCTCTATTTCCAAAGTCATGAAATTTAAAAAAAAAACATCAAACTCTTCTCAAAGTTTGTCTTTTTTTTTGTACGGCATATTATTTAAGAGAAATGCTAATAGCAAAACATTAGCGTCATTTTTTAAATATATTTCTTTTCCCTTTCACGTCTCTATTTCATCCCCTCAAATTTATTTTATTAAATGACTTAAAATTCGTAGCATGTAATATGATTGGAGATGAAAAATTTAACTTATCTTGGTATATAACTATTATGGTTCACCATAAAAACTACTTACTTCAGGGTAAATTAACATTGGCAGATATATATTTCTGCCAAGAAATATTTGTATTCCATTTGACGTCGTGATTTTTCTTTTATAAGACAGTTCTTGTTTTTTTCTTACATAAAAGTGAAGACATTTCTAAGTACATAGGAACATATACTAGTACATAGGAACATATACTAGTACATAGGAAACTGAGTACATATACTAGTACATAGGAAATTGAAATGTATAAGAAAATATAAGCAAACATATGTAGTGAAAATACCATCAATACAAATATTTATAAGGGTTTGTCTTTTCATATCGAATGTGCATCTTTATAAAGAAATAAAATCAACAAATGTGTCTCATATTAACGATAAAGGCCTTATATTCCTCCTCTTATATTGGGGGGTCTTCGGAAAGGAAGTTTTTTGGCACATTCAGTCTCAAAAATTCTTCAGTCTTGTATTCTGTCATCCTTGAGTTTTCATTGGAGACTATTTCTTCTGACGAACAAGTTGAAATTTAATATTGGCTGTGTTTTATTTTAATTCATTGGTTCTCATCTTATTTTTCTTTCGTTCCTTATCGTTTGGTTCCCCAGCAATAAAGTGCGCGTAGAGACTATCAGTTTTCCCCTTCCTTAAAATTTGTAAAAGTATTCAGGTTAAGTAACTTCTCATGTAAGGAGCTACGTAGTACGACAGTTCACCACGTCGCGAATCCGGCAAATTATTCATATCAGTATTTGGGGACCGATCATTTTCATGATAGTTTTCCCAGTTAAGAGGATAAATCATGGAAAAGTAGGACGTACGCATCCATTTATGAATTTTCTTATTTAGCACAATACTACAAGTTAATACTGGTAGTATTAAATAAATGAAATTGTTGTTTCTAAACTCGTTTTTTAATTGTATCTATTTTCATACACATAAAAAAAACAATGAAATTACATGCAAAGAAAGCAAGTAAAATTATAACATGAAAAACATAAATTATCTTTTTCTGAAAAGCTGAATATATATGATGTATTAAAAAAGTTTTAAAATTTTATTCTTTAGTATGATGCACTTATTAATCATATCACATATATAAGTAACGAAATGAGTCCAGAAATACACGAATGATGTTTTGAATCGGTATCTTTTATATACTGGTCTGTAGCTATAATTAATTTCACTTCAACAGACAATAAAATGTGGTTTTATTGAGCTCATCTATTTATTTATTTTCATTTCAATAGTTAGATATTCGCTGAATAAATTGATATTCTGAATAACCAGATGGTACTTTTAACACTTAGAAAAACCAATCACATTTTTCAAAACAGTCACCGGGAAATTTTCTATACTTGGATCTTAATTAATTTTCTAAGTGTCGGTCTATGAAGCAGGCCTTTGTCACTTCAACTGTGTTAGTCCCGCTTTAGCTAGAAATGTCCAGGGATCAGCCAATCAGCAATCGGTTCAGTTTTGTGGACGTAACTTTTAGCCGTGAATGGTAATGAATAAAATATGGAATGTGTTATGACATATTCAAAAATAATATCAAATCTTCTACGAAAATCTTGATTACATACTAGAAAATAAAAGACTATATACACATTTACGAAGTTCACTTATCTATTTTCAAACAGAAATGAATTAGTTATTGGTCTGTACTAGCAGTCCTTTTTCAGCTTGTTGTCTTATTCCAACTAAGCTGGCATGGGGTGTGCTGCTACACTTTTCTAACTAAAGCATATTTTGGTGTGGATACACCGACTTTCTCAATACACACATGCCAAATTTACCCAGTTATAGGTTAGTGCAACTATTTGCAACCCATTCTTAAAAGGAAAGAACAAAGACAGGATAGACAGAAAGACAAAGCACGTCCATGCGCAAATTGGAATTTGAACCCAGAATCTCTCTATCCGTAGTCAGGCACGCAGTCCTCTAGATAGGGTGGGTGGTCATCTTACAGGTGTCTATAGTTAAATATATTTTTAAATTTTGATGCTTCACAGTTATTTGGATTGACATTAAATATTTTGTTTAATTTTTTAATATGTATTTTTGTATGATATTGTTTTAAATGTTTGCATATATTCTTATTTTTACTGTAGAGAGAAGCTTTAGTAATGCATCTTAATATTATAAATTAAAAATTTTTTCTTTTTCTTTTGCCAGTTTTTACGCTGTGATTCCATACTGGTGATGGATATGTCATAATAGATCTAATCATTTAAATGTGAAGGAGAATTTTCAAATTCAGTGATAATCTAGAATTTCATCCCATAATAGATTTCAAGAAAGCAATAAGCTAGTGTAGCTTTGCTTATAACATTATTTATACGTTTTCTAATATGTTAATAATTGTAAGTCCTAAGTATTTTGTAAGATTCACTTTCGCAGTTTCTTTACAAAATAAAATAAGTTTATTGTAGTTTCCTTGTTTCATCTTGCTTCTTTTTGTTTTTTTAAATAATAATAATTTTGACATTTCCACATTAATGGAACATCGCCAATTGACATATCATTTTTTAATTTCATATGATATTAATCGTATATTATGTATGTCATTATTTGGATTATTTATTCGACTATTATCGCAGTATCATCTGCATAAAAGTCCATATCAACGAGATAATCGTTTGTTTTGGGAAAGTCGTTTGTCTAAAAAAGATAAAGAATTAAGGTATTTTGTTGTGGAGCGCCTGCTTTTATGTTTAATGTAACTGATGTTTCGATTTTGTGCATTACATTGAAGTATCTGCTATTTAAGTGTGATTTTAATAAAAAAAATAATGTCCTTTTTCAAATTCAGACTTATTAGTTTCTGGATAAGTCTTTTATGCCTCACTTGTGGTCACAAACAAATTTAAAATACATAACATTAGCAGTGCTATTTATAAATTTCTGTTCATGTTATTTCCAAATTTTGGTAATTCTAACTAATTGCTTGATTTTAGATAGTTCATTACTAGTCATGTTGTTGAAACGGTATATGCTCAATATGTTTTTTTTTCTGTTACAATAATTCGTTCACAAACTTTTTCTAGAGTTTTCAGTAAGGTCAATGATTTCACGTAAATGTGATACAGCGAATGTGATTCTTCAGCATTTTTTAGAAAGAAAACTTGCACTTTTTGGATTGTTTTCTCTTAACAAGTCTAACAGTGGCTACTTGTCAAAGCATATAATTCTCTTTAGGTTTATATAATGTATTTATTCGTAATGGTGCTGGTATCTTAAGTAACTGTTTTTTTCCCTTGTTTTTTTGCCAGCAACACTATATTTTCTTAGATCGAATATATTTCTACTGAGAGACACAAACACACATAATGGAGACAATAACAGATATTACTGAGAAAGATTTCAATACATTTTTCTTCGAGGTTTAAAGCAGCTAAGTTTTAAGGAATCCTTTTTTAAAGTTCAATGTTTCAGTTTTGTTATCAGGCAATTTTGAATTAAGGGAATGTTGTAGTTCTGTTTTGATTTCAAATGTTGAGGATACGCTTTTTTCCGAGACATGAATGTACAAATTTCTTTATAAAATGTAAAGCTTTGCATTCTGCGGCTGTGGTGAGTTCTGTATGTTGGGTCAAATATTACATCTTGAAATCTTTGATGAAATAAAAGAAATAAACTTGTAAAAAAATTTTAACATGTTGAATAACCAACTTAGTGGAAACATTTGCTATGCATTTTGAAAAGAAAATGATTATTATATAAATATTATGAAATGTTTTAGAAATATTCTGAATAGAAGTATGTATTTAAATTATAAGTTGCTGGATTTTATAAGCGATATGAGGATGAGAAAGAGAAATATGGGTGGTTCGAGATAAGGCGATCCAAGTATTTCAGAGATTATATATATATATATATATATATATATATATATATATATATATATATATATATATATATATATATATATATATATATATATATATATATATATATATATATATATATATTTATATATATATATATATATATATATATATATATATATATTTATATATATATATATATATATATATATATATATATATATATATATATATATATATTTATATATATATATATATATATATATATATATATATATATATATATATATATATATATATATATATATATATATATATATATCTGTGTGTGTGTAAAAGAATAGATAAATAAATATATTTACTTTCTGCTTTTCCAATTACTGAACAATTCCCACTACTGTTGTCAACTGTTGCCGCCAATAAAGTATGGCGTATTTACTCTTTCGAAGAAAACTTTTAAATATTAGTTTGACATACAATACAAATTTTATAGTATAATATTCTCTCTTAAAATAATTTACTAATATACATAGATTTGTAGCAGAAATATGATCTCACATTTTAAACACATTTAAATAAGCATATTTAGTTGTTTAAAAGTTGCTTTTAGTTATAAAGTTAATGTAGAAGGGTTTGATAAGTACTTCCTTTAGAAGGTTTTTCATTGCTTGTGAATATAAGGGGAATAAGTCATGCTTATTTTTAACACATCGTATAGGTTACGGGAAAAAGACAATTTTAATATAGGGAATAAAGCATACCTAAAATTTTGATGTAGGTAAAATTCCTGAAAATTTTAAACCTTGGCATAAGCAGTTTTGTAATAAATTAACATGAACTATTGTAACACAATTTTATATCAGAATATACCTTCTTATTTCTTAAGCAATGTTATATACTTTATTATTCAAATTTATTTTCGAAATATATAAAGAAAAAGAATATTTTATCCAAAATTAGAAAAAAGGAAGAATATAATAGACGCAATGTCAATGTTAGCGTTTGTTTATTTTCTGGTAGTTAATTTCCCCTGTGCTATACGAAGAAATTGACTAATTTCTGTGTAATCAGGGCACTCTTAAAATTATACGCTTTTGTACGTGATATTTGAAAAAATAAGCTTTCGTAATGAATTTTGCGCCAATTTGAACTGTAAATGTAGCAAAGGAATTACACATTAGTTTCCCTAAAATTTAGACTTTGATATTATATGTACTATTTCAGTTGAAATTTTTTCATCTATAGTATTTTAAATAAATAAAAATATTTAAATTTTCTTTTGCATATTTCAGAATTCATAATAATTTTGTTTTGAAATAATTTACTATCATAAATAATCTTCGAAAAGGATATTTTATCAATCTCTCCTGTATATTATACGGAAGGTTGATGATTTGCGAAACTCTAAACATTGCATATAATATCCACTGGTATTTAATGTCAATGACTAAAATTGCAGAAAACTTTGTTCTTACAATTAAAATTTTCGCTCTCTTAACAAACGAAATGTTCATACTAAGTAAAGAAACATATTTTAAAGAAAGTGTTCAGAGATGGTAAATTTAGAGCTAACGTAAATTTTAAATTATAAACTTTTATAATTTATAAATATTTTTATCTACTTTAGCTTTGTTTAATAATGGTTAAAGTGTTGTTTGAGATTATATGTTATTTAAGTACCATTGATTAAAGTTAAATTTGCCACAGTTTTATATTTTGAAATAAACTTTAGAAAACGAATAAAAGTGAACGGAATTATAAAATTTTTTTTACCAGTGACTGAAATCTATGCAGCTCTTAAAATTATCAACAAAAACAATTTATCTTCATGCCTATCCATCAATAGAAGTGGACTTAAAAGTGTTCCGTCACAATTCATTTCAAAGCAATCCTATAATGTTAACTACAGTAATTGCTTTTGTGGATTCCTTTTATGAATATGAAGGTTTAACACCAACATCGCAGACTGTATATGATGTAATCTATGATATGCTTGGGATAATTTATACAAGCTGTTAAGCAATGATTTCTAACAGTATTGAAAGCTTCCCGGTAACTGTTATTTAAAATGTGATTGTTTTTTCCGAGTGTTACAAGCACAGTCTTTTAATTTAGTATATCAATCCATTCAGGAATGCTTAATCTTTATGATAAAAATAATTGTGACTAGATGAGTTGAATAAAATCACACGCGTTATTGTTTATTAAAAACAAATAAATTATAACTATATACCATTCTGTAAAATATACTGATTCCAAACACCATTCGTATATTTGTGGAAGCAGAAACGTTTCAGTCATGTAGGTTTACGTGCGAGTTCAACATGATGATTCCTTTGCCTCTGAAATCCACCAAACCCTATTGGTTGATTTAAGGGAATTATAAGTAAGAGTGTTGATTCCTGTTTCTCTCTGTATGTAAGTAGATGAATATTTAGTGAGTATTCTAAGAATCAAATTTCATCTGTGCAGAAGACGGTCAGCTGTGAAATACCTATATATACCTATCATCAAATATATCTATCTATACCTATTATCAATTACCTACTATCGAATATATCATAACAAACAATAAAAATTAAACCTTTATTTTGATAAATCTTATTTATTCAGTTATTCAGAAAATGTAATTAAATAGTTTTACATGTCATAGTTTTACCAGCTTTGATTTTGTGTCTTTGTATTGTTTTTTGAGGTAAATGAAAATAGATACAATTAAAGAAACATGTTTAGAAACAATAGTTTCGCTTTACTACCACTATTAATTAGTAATATTACGCCGTATAAGAAAACACAAGGTGTCATCAAACTGTTTCTCCCATTTGAAATGGTTTATTTCGATTGAAGGGTTCGCGAAATATAATGAGGGAAAGTTTTACTACATTTAAGACTGTAAATTGCAGAGTTAGAATTCTGTGGTTCCACGCAGTTCTATGTATCAATAGTTACTTAACCTGCATCTTCTTACAAGTATTGAGTAAGGGGGAAAAATTTAAAATTGTATATGTTATTGTTTTGGAACCGAAGCAAGTAATTATAATATCTTTAAATTTATAATCAAGATATATAGTACAACGGGATCCCTAAAAACTAAACAAGGATCATAATATATTTCACGAAAATTTTTAATTTTATCAATTTTTTTAAGTAAATATATGCGTTATTAGACTAACAAAAATTATATATATATAGACGTTTTTTTAATTCTATAGCTAATCTTCGTCTTCAATTTCCTAGGTGTTAGTATGAAATTTAATATACATATTAATAAATTTGATCACAATGGAAGAGTAAATTCTTGTTCTTTATGTTTATGGTGCAAAGCATGAATTACTTAAAGCACAGCATAAATACATTAAAGTAACACATACTTTCACGCACACAGATCAATGTACATATAAACGCGCATGTGTATGCATACGTAATGTACACATCATAAAAATGATTAAATTTTCAAAATTTTTCAAATTATTATTTGCTTGTATTTCGTTAATCATATTTGTTTTAATCTTAAAGAAATCCGAACCATCATGTACTTTTGTTAAGTAATAATTACTTAGTAACTCATTATTTCAATTTATAAACAATATGTTACATCAAATAGCAAATGGACATAATAAACACCATAGTGTGCACAATAAACTGGACAAAGCTATGGTAAGTTATTTGGGAAAATCTACTATAATCTTGTTTCTGTGAGGATGTTATGTGAAATAGTATGAAAAGAACTGTGTTCACTTTATATAGGAAAACTGCTGAAGGCCTCATTAGAAAAATACTGACATCAATTGGAATATAAATATCCGTGGTAGAGAAAAATGACTGCCAATATTAAGTTACCCTTAAGTGAGTAGTTTTTAAACTGAGCCATAACCACTATAAATCAAAATAGTTTAGAATTTTCATATGCTATAAAATATCATATGCTACTAAATTTAAGTGATTTACTAAAAAAAATTTTCTAAATGGAATAAAGACGTGAAAGAGAAAAGAAATATTTTAAAAAACGCTCGCGCGAGACACTGTTTTTTTACTATCAGTATTTCCTATAAAAAATATACTGTATAAAGAAAAGACAAACAATGGGAGTCAAACTATTTATCAAATTTCAAGACTTTGGAATTCGCGGGAGCGGTCATGCGATGTTAACTCAATTATTTGAGAAATTGCAATACACTAATTCAGAGGTCACATGTAATTTAATCTGCTAAATACAATTTAAAATCCATTTTGTCCTGGATTGCTTCAGAAATTTTATGATAACAAAGAACATTATACATTATTCCACAAATGTTAAAAAACATCCGGAACTTTGAGCAAATAAAGAATGTTATAAAAAGCAAAATTTTGAATGATATGTACACTTTACAGTTTTGTATTGCTTGAAACCTAGACGCTTATGTAAGACATACGCAATCTCTCTTCAAAAGTTCATTCATGGACACAAAAATGAGTTTGTTTGGTAAAATGTTTTTTTTTTTTGAAACATAAAAAAAAGGAGTTTGAATAACAAAAATGCTCACCCTTAGCATGAATGCTTTGGCGATTTCGGCTTTCTTTGCTGTCAATGAAGCTGTCGGTATTGAAATGAGAAGCGAAGACCAAACAAAGAGTAAATCGCTTTCAAGCTCTGGAGCAGACTTTGTAGGAGATTTTAAAACGGAAACTTGTCTCTCAATATAGTCCTATAGATGCTGCATGTAATTTAGGCCTGGAGATTGTTCTGGCCTTTCCATTAACTCCAAACCCCAAGACCATAATTATAATACCTCAATAGTTACAGCTTGAAGAGATCTAATGAGTGTGAATACTTACAGGAAACAAATTACCAGAAGAGAGAACCGAATTGAAAAATAATTTTATCAAAAAAATATTCTTGTTCACTGATCACACATATCAATGTCTCTGATTGCTTAAAAATAATACATGAAATTCATACCGTTTTAAAGATTTGTAAAATGTAAACATTTGTATAACATACATTGATAGAAAATACATTGAAATTTATGCTTGCAATACCTATGACGACAACACTTTATAGCAAAGAGAGAGACTAGCTAAAATTATTTATATAGATTTTTTTCCCAATCCACATGTAACAAGATTTATTATAAGAAGACTTAAATAAAAAATCATTATAAATAAATGGAGTTTTCAATAAAAACAAAATAAAAATTTAGTTGGGATAATTGGTAAAATGACCAGATTTAATATGACTACTTCATTACTTGTGAAATAAAAGTAAGCCCTAAATTTGTCTTATATGAAGTCGAATCACAAGATATATAAAGTATAATAATTATTTATTTTAATTCTAATGATTAATCTATATAAAGACTCAATGACTAAGCATTCTAGAAATTAGACACAAACTCACACATTCATACTAAGAAATTCAAAACAAATTCATCGAGCTTAATTATCATCAAGGATGTCATGAGGTAGATTATTCACATAAAGAAAAGACATATTATTTCAAGAATTAATAACTTCTCATTTACACACTTATTTTCTTCCTCAAAGGCACGACAGCCTAGGGTGGACTTCTCAAGAAGTAGTCCATGACTTCAAATTTTTTATCTCTAATTTCCAAATAGATAATTTTTAAACTTGTTTTAGTGCAAGGCATATCTTTTCTTTAATTTTTAACCTCATGTTAAGATCCTCATTTTCTGGAGAAGTAAAAGACTTTGTTAATGCTGTTGATGTACTAACAATAATATTGTCATCGGTAAAAGGTCGAAACTGTACTGATTTGTTTGTTTCTCTTGTATTGATGTTTGAATTTCATCATTTTATTCAATGCTAAACTTAATATTAACCAACCCAATACATCTCCTTGTTGAATACACTTTTAATATTCGTTTTGTTCTGATAAGTTTTTCTTTTCTTGATCATGTTTTTTTTTTCGTTTCATTTGTTATAAGATAAAGCACATTAAAAGTGTTTCAGGTATTTTGAGCTCTTCCATAGCTGTTATAAGAGCTCTTCTTCTGATACTGTAATAAATCATTTTGAAATAGATAAATAAATGATGTTATCCATTGCAAATTTCTTAATCTTGTACATAATCTGTTAAATAATTAATATTTATATCACAATTTGCTTATTAATGATTTTATGTATCATTCATTATATTATATATTTTCTTTTTAAATTCTGTTCTACGGTTTTTGATTTAGTAGAGTCCGAGTTAGGCTCTATCAGTTAAGTGGCAGCAGCTAAATGCGTTTCATGGTAGCTTACAAACAAAGAACAAGTAGAAGACCAAAACAATCCATTGACCTTCCGTGTTAAGAGGTATGATTTCAAGTTTAAGACCTTGTGTCCAGGACCTGCTTAGCATGCTCCAGCAATCTGAATTTGAACTTAGTATCTTCCGATGATGAACCAAAGAAACCCAGCATACATAGGCTCTTATGTGAAAATAAGTCAAATGCTCACAAGAAAATACTCGTTGATCTAATGGTCCTTGACGAGATTAACTCAAGAAATCAAGTCAATTTAATTGACGTGCAGTCGAAATAGATAAGTGTTTCAAATTTATTTTTGTTTTACAAGATAAAAAGGCACAATTCGTGTAGAGAAATGACGTTATATCGACATTTTTATCACCAAGTGTATTTAAAATAGATAGTAATTTGCGATTTCGATAAATGAATCATGGTGGATGCTTTTGCCATGTAGGCAAATTTAATGAGCACCTGTCACCAAGACAACACAAAACTCAAGGTTTGATCAAGCATAAAAAACCATATTTAGTATCTGTATTTTCTTAGGTGGAAAGCAATAAAATTAGTAAATGATCCGAAAGATTATTTTTCGTACAACTTACGATAAATGGGGAATTTCTTGGAGAGACGAGGTGTATTTCTAATGAAGCAATGCGTTAGGAACCTTTTAAAAGTAGGTTTGATAACATACTCTCTGGTTCACGCAATAAAATTACAGAAGATCTTGGATCTTAAAATTTTTTAACAACGCTTTTGAAAAAATCCACAGAAAAACAAACGATAACTCTTATACAGCGGAGCCCAATCTTGTGCTGGAGAGGACAGGTGTACTCGCCGATCGTTTTGTATGGTTAAGTACTATGAGGTACTAGAGGTAAGGTACCGATTAGGTACTATGAGCAAAATTTATCTTTAAAATAACCATATTATCTTTCTTAATTTTTAAAATATGTTTAGCACTTATCGTCATAAGAGATGCCTTGCAAGACGTTATAAAATAATTGAGTGCAAGTTGATTCTTATACATTTATCATGAAAGTTAAGAACCCAAAATAATGTCAAAATTCAAAAGAAAAATTAGGGCCTTATTGTAAAAACTTTATAAAACCAAGTTGCTTAAATACCAGAGATAGAAAATTTAGAGAAATTTACAATCCTTGTGTTAGTTATGAAGAATAGGACCATAACAATTGGTTTTGCGGTCTGTATATTCTCACGAATATAACAGCTTAACTGAAGAAACTTAGTGAAGACGCTTAAGGAAAGCAAAAAACCCTTTTTCAATTGACTGGGACTGAAACTGCTTTCCAGAAAAAGTTAAATTTGTGAATAAATCATAATAAAGACAAAAAATTCATCCATTTTTCAAAATTTATCGAACTATATTAATAACTACCAGGCAATTAAAACAGAAAAATATTAGAAAAATCTAAATAATGCGGAAAACAATTTTCTTTTTCTGGATTCCATAGAGTTCAATAAATATTATAATTTATCTCAAACCTATTTTCGGAACTTTATATTCCATATGTTTAGCATAAGACTGAAAATATGTTTAACAAAAAATGTTGATGCTTTGGAAATCAACATTTGGAAAAACTTCGATGTATTAAAAATAGTGATGCTTAAACATATTTTCAAACATTTGATGTATTTTAAATAAAAAGTAATTATCTTTAATTGCAAAAAAAATTATTAATTTTTCACGTATTGAATGTTATAAAAATTCTCAAATAAGTATATGCACCACACCATAAAATTAAATGAAAAATTGCACCCTCTGTTGATGATTGAAAAGTATCTTAGCGTACTTTCAATTTTTGAGTTCAAAAATGTGCTTACGATAGATTAAAGGTTGGGCACCGTTGCTATAATGTGAAAAATAATATTCTATTCATAAACTATTATTTACTTACAGCTATAATTTTGTGATTCTGAAGTAGAGTTACAGTGTGAACCCTTTTAACCAGGCTGATATTTTAATGAGACAAGAACACCTAACTTAATAAAATATAAAGGAAGTGTGCTAAGCAAGGCTTCGAATCACAGGCAAAAGGTATTGAAAGTTTTAAATGTTTATTTTTCTCCTTGTAAAGTTGGTTACATAGTGAAACTATAAGTACCATATATAGAATAATAAAGAAGTGATACTCAAAATTTATAATTATGAATAGAGAGAGAATAACAGTTTAAAACGGAATATTATTAACAAAACAAAGAAACCTTTCAGAGTATCACAAAAACACAATTTTACAAGTTGAAAAATAATTATTTTACCCTAACACATTTTCCACAAATCAAACTATATCAATTGAAAAGTGTGTTAGAAAACAATATTTTTAAGGAGTTAATAGGATTATCAACCAAGCGAATGTTGGATAAAATGCAAGTCTGATAAATGAAACTGTAAAAAATCTAGAAAACAAGATAATTCTTAATTTTATATTAGTCTAGTGTGATTAAGGAAGGAAATTTTTAAATATATATAAGTAAGTGTTTTTTTAGAATACAGATTTAGTTTGTTTTTGATAAGAAAATCTTTTATGTAAATTACAATAATCTAAATTATATTTTCTATATTTAGGTTGTCTTATTTGATAAAACAAATACTATCCAACACTATTGGTTATTATTAAACTCAAAGATCTGTTTTTTTAATTCAATAATTTATTTACTAAAATAACAAGTTCGGCTTTATTTTTCTCAGTAGTTTTGACCGTTTTCTATTGAAAAACATGTGTTACAACTTCATCGTTTACGACATATGTTACAAATGAATCTTTTATATAATATATCTGTTTTAAGGTATCTACAGAAAGTAAAGTAAAAAAGGCCCCTTTTATTTAAGTTTTTAAAAATGAAATATATTATTCTAAGTTTTTTTCTAAGTCATCATGATGTTCATATTCTTAAGAACGAAATTTTTAATTTTACTGTAAAAATTTTATATAGTTCGAATTAATGTATCACTCCTTTTCAAAATAATCTGAAGTTATTATATTTTCCATTACAATTGTCGAGTTCTTTTGTCGATTAAAAAAACTGATCTATTAATGTGATAAATATCCCATAATTTATTGCATTTATCAAGTTTAATGTGATATTTAATAATTATAGGTTATTAGACATAATCACCGACTTAATCGCTTTTACGGTATCACACATGTACATTTTCAAAATACCTGATGTTTTTCTGAAACTTCAATGACGAACAATTTTTCATTCTCCTTTTTCAGAAATTCAAAGTTAAAAATGATTTTCTTACTTTAAACTTTTTTAAATCTACTTCTGAATGAAAAGTTTAGTGAAAATGATGTTACTTCGAAGAATGAGAGAGAAAAAATCAATGTTGTGTGACCTGAATATGTGTATGAGCATTAGAAATCTCATTCAGCAAATATCTTTATATTAAGGTTCCTCGAGTAATGCCTAAAAGTTTCCTTATCTCGACATAATTTTTTTTTAGTGTCAAATTCAAAATCACTTTGCAATTCAGATTCTTAGAGAAAGCTCCTACGAATAGCTTGTTCACTAAAAAGTATTTTAAGGTAAAAATCATTTCTCAGTTGAATTTCTGAAAAGATACTATATTCAGCTTAATTTTAGATATGTGTCACATATTTTTTTAATTCAAAATTATAGAAAGCAATTAAATATATTGTTGTGCTATAAAACAAACATATTTAAAATCGAAATTTCAATGGAAGATAAAATAAAATAATGAAAAATAATTAACTATACACTTCAAAATTCTTTTATAAAAACATAATTTAAATTTAATATTAAATTTAATTTTATGTATACAATTTTATACAAAACATTATCTGAGTTCTGATTAGTTTACTTTATAGGAAATGATTTCTAATATCAAAAGTATATAAATTAAAAAATTACAAAATTAAAATGAACAATGAAATTTACATGTGCTAATACAAGTTATTTAATTCAATTGAATGAAATTAGAATTTTCTTTATAATTATCTAAAAGTCTAAAGATAAATAAGTTAATTATTTTATTTGATTTAATTTTACATTCACTGCTGATTTTTCTGGGATATTAACAACAACTAATAATTCAAGAGTTTTTACACCTTTTTCGTGAATTTAATAAGCACTCACAGTAATTTTATTTAGTCATTGATTTTAATGAGTTAATAAATTGACATTAATTATTTAAGTAAGAGTCCTATTAATTTAAGTTTAATTAATGTGAATTTAACACTTATTAATTTTAAATATTATTAAAATGATAATCAATTATTCAGTCAACTCATGTTTCATTAGTTATTATTATTGAAATTATTTTCTAATAAAAATAAATGTTTACTTAAAAATACATGTTAAAAAATAGTTCTAAACATTTAATTATTAAGTCTATGGGAAATACTTTTCTTTTTTAATGTAATATATATTTCAGATTTAAAACTTTTTTTTTTCTTTTCTAAGTTCCAAATCAGGATTTCTTTACGAATTCAAGGTTATGAATATTTAAAACAGTCACAAAATAATCAAAATTTAAACTTTGTATAAAATCGAAAAAATTAAAGACTCAAATTTGAAAGCTAATAAAATTATTTTTCAAAAATATCTGGAAACATTTTTATCATGTAAAAACTCATTTATTGAGTAACTGTTTTTACTTGATTAAAAAAATCATTCGATAAAATTTGTTAAAAAAATCCTTCGTAAAATCAGTAAAAAAAATCATTTATTTCAAATGAGTATGAGTATTTGTTTCTTAAAATATTCAAATTATTAGGCTAAAATTTTAAATGCGAATGATTTTTTGATATCATTGTTTAAATTCCTCGTATAAATTTGTTATGGTGTAAATTTTTGTGATGTGATATTTTAGTGAACGAGGAATGTTATGCTTTTCTTAAGATTCATTTCAATTAATCATATAAACAGTATTTTATCAACAAAATTATATATTTAAAAAATCATTCAATACTCTTTTGAAAAAGATTTTTAAGAGAAATTTTAGAATTTCCAAGTAAGCAGTTGAATTATATTGAAAAAGAGAAGTGTTATCGTTATTTTAGAAAATCCTAGAGTTCCTGAAATTCATATTTCTGAAAAATGACTCATTCTTAAATCTATCTATCTATCTATCTATCTATCTATCTATCTATCTATCTATATATATATATATATATATATATATATATATATATATATATATATATATATATATATATATATATATATATATATATATATATATATATATATATATATATATATATATATATATATATATATATATATATATATATATATATATATATATATATATATATATATATATATATATATATATACATCAAAATTTAAAGAAAATCATTGCTTCAAATACACTACTGATTTCTCTGGTTAGTATTTTAAGAAATAACATTTATAGTTTTCTTCATAAAGACATATATTTGGTACACAGAACAGACCAAAGCAACAAAAATAATATTATAATATGCTGTTTCTTATTATAAGCAATAATATGACATTTTATCGAATATTAAATAATTATTTTTATTGATAATTTTTCTTTCTATTAAAAGTGTTATGAAAATATAACAGTTTACATTAAATTCCATAGTTCGCTCATCCGTCTGAAAAAGAGACTTATTTGTTTTAATTCTTTTACATCTATCATTTCAAAATGTATAAGTGTTTTATTGCTGTTCACACTAAGGCGGTTATAGAATTTTTATTTTAATCCAAATGTTTTCTCATTTTGATGATTATGTTTAGAATTATTTGACAGAACATAGTAGTTTTTACTTATCTTGGAAATATCACAAATATATTAGACATTATTATTCATAGTATTTTTTAGGGACAGTTATAAGAAACAATTGATATAGAATTGCGAAAAATGTGTTATCGAAGATTGTAATATGGTTTTGTTCTAACCTATATAAAGACTTGTGGGGAGATTTTAGACTGTATAAAATGCAGATTAAGAGTTCCTATACCAACTGGCTCCACACAATACTTTCTTAAAGGGTTAATATTTGCCGGAAGCTTTTATTAAATGTTATTGTTTCGTGTGACTATATAGTTCTCAGTCCAGTTATCTTATTTTAGTAATACATTCAATGAATTTCTAAACTGAATGAAAAAAATCGTTGACCAGATAACCTTGGTATAACTCTGCTTTGTTTGCCATTGAAAAGAAATAATTTGTTTAAAAAGAAATAATATATAACTGCAAATATTTTACTCTTTGATCTGCATATCTGGCACATTTATAGCATTCAAAATAGCGTTTTGTAATCTTATCCTTGGATCCTCTAAAATACACAGCATCTTTTTCCAAGACATGAAAAATTGTGACATCATACAACAAGATGCGTCCCTTAACCATTTAATCTGGGCTAATATGATAATAAATCAAAAGAAATGTTATCTAAGGATGTGGATTCACAACTCTTAATATCAATACAAATCAATAATTGGCTTGCCAGATATAAATTTTTTATTGAAGAATATGGTCAGCTCATATGAACTTCCCATAATGTTTGCGATTTGTTTCATATCGCAACGCGATATCATATTCGATTTAAAAAAAATGCATGAAGTTTATATTCCTGATATGTAGGAAAACGTACCCTTTAGATTTGGTTTCTTGTGAAGATGAAAAGAAATGAAAAAATCTGATACATAATTTTATGAAAAGTTCCAATTTATCCAGTAAAATGAGGAACTCCTTAAGAATTGCTGTAATGGATAAATTGTGAAGTTCATTGCTAATCATGAATGCGATATGACAGAAACAGGAATCTCATTGTATGTATTTGGTGTCCTGAAACAGGTTAAAAAAGTTATAAAATATTTTAAGTATTACATATGTAACACTTTATTAACCTGGAATTAAGCACTGATTTTATCGTAACTTTTATGGCTTTCCTTTTTTCCCTCTCATATACAAGCTGTATTTTTAAACATTAATTTCTTACTATTATTTGAGTTTTTGTCGAGTCGATTAAAATACGTCGAGTGATTAAAAAAGAAACGAATTTCACTATACGCATAAGAAATTAAAGTAGATTATCATCATTACCAAATTTTAAAATATTTTTTAAGCTAATTTTTCATGATTTTTAACAGTAAAATAAAATGTTTTTAAATATGATCGAAATGAGTTTTATGGTATATAATTATATAATTTTTTAAAATTTTTCTGCCAAATAATTGCAAAGAAGTTAATATATGTCTCCTTTAAAAAAGACAAAAAACTAGAAAATTAAACTATAAATGAAAAGACAACTGTAAAAACCATTGGATATTTGATGATCATGTAAAATTATTCAGTGATATTGAAATTTCAAACATAAAAACAAATTAATAAAAATATTAAAAACATACAGAAATCAGCAAAAACAAAGAATAATAAAAATATTATGTTACAAACATATAATTCTTTAATCTTTTTTTTAACTAGTGGAAGCACATTTTAAACCTTAAAAAAATCTTTCAGAGAATTTGATTGACATTTTAAAATTACTCTTTCAGAATCATTTAGACTTCTTAGTGTTTTTTCTTATGAGATTTCATATAAAAATAAGAATCACTAGAGATTTACCCATTAACAGAGCACAAATACTTATTATGTTTAAAAATATGTTTACTCAGATAATTTACTCTCAGATATGTACAAATAATTGCAATGAATAAATTTTATGCCTTTACTTGAATAATACCATTTTATTCAGTTTTTCCCAAAGAAGAATATTTAAATGTTTTACAGGAAATAAAGTTTTATCTGATTTATTCGTTACATGATTTTATGAACCTATGTTTAATTGACGAAAATAAAGAGCGGATATTTATAAGAAAGCAACACTACTTTTCAGATATGTACCCTTTATTCAATGAGCCAATTAACCATACTTAAAAGAAAAATTTTATAAAAAAATAAAACATTAATTACTACCCGTATTCAATATAAATAATTTGTTGTATAAGGGAAAAAGTAGTCACAAGAACTGGCAATTAAAAGCTGTTGACCTTATAACTGAATGCAGAATAAAAATAAATGCTCTTGTAGTTAGTGATCTCATTAGTCCTTATGCTTACCTTGTCTATTTTAACATAACATCAGCAGTTATATAGTTCCGAATTACTGTAGGAATGCCGAAACTATATTGAATTATATGTTCGTGCTTATGGATCTGAAGACTTTAATCAGAAAATGATTAATAATTATTGCAATCAACTAAAAAGTTACGTGTAATATGAATTGAAATTTATGTGTGCAAAGTAAGGGAGTTTCAATGCTTCCAGAAAAGAATTTTGTATAGCAAAGGGAAGCGATGCGGACGATATTTAAGTAATATATTTCGTAAACACCTTTATTTCCATTATCAGTTTTATTTTAAGTAAACAAATAATATAATAAGGAAATTATGATGACCAATCTTTGTATCTAAGAACATTTCGTATTCGAATTTGCTAATCTTCAAATATGCAATATTCTCCTATGCTCACATAAGTATATTCCAATCCACTAAATAATAAAAAAATTATAGTAAAATTACTATGAATTTAGAAGAATCAAAGGATTTCTTTGTAGTTTAGAACACAATGATTTTTAAATATTACACTCTTATTTTCTTTAAGCGTTTCAATCTGAAAGTTATAAATGTATTCATTTCTGTTTGTTTTTAAAAAAGAACTAAATATAAAAAATACAATAAACTTTAAGTCAAAGAACCTAATTTTTCTGTCAGTACAAATTGTTGATTTTCAAATGAAAACAGAAACTTAATCGGCAATATTGAGTTTTGAACACCTAAAACCAAACAACTAAAAATATTAAAACATATTACGATTGCGCAATGTTTAAGTACGAAAAATATGGAATTGCAAATATGTAAAGCTTTAAGCTGATTTTGTAATCCAAATTCATGTAAAGACTTAGTATTTATTAAACAAATTTGTCTAAGATTAAAAACACGCTTTTTCAATGTTAAAGCATTTCACACACAAATAGTAATTTTCTTAAAATAATTTGAATAAAAAAGTAGAAATGGCTAGATAAGTAGATTATATAATAAATCTCGCATTCCTTGTACTTAGGAAATATATTAACTGAAGTAGAATACCACATCAAAAATTATGTAATATTGCAAGAAATTTGTGTTAGAACTTTATTTCAATAAATCATCTTATTTTGCTTTACTCAAAAACAAGGTTGCTTGAATTATTACGTGCAGTAAGTTTTTCTGCTTATTTGGTTATATGGTTATATCTGGAATACCGAAATGGAAGAGACACAATAAACGAAATCAAATTATTACAAACAAATAGCTGTTACTTTCATTACCAGTATTAGTCAAATATGATTTGTTATATAAGATTAAAAAAAAGAAGCTGTAATGGCTAGGACTTGGTGGAGGGCTCTGTTTTTGGTATGGAAAACTTATTATAAGTGAATGTTTTCCATTTATTATAATCAAAGCGAACGCCTGTTGTCTGGCGGAGATTTTCAAAAACATTTGATTTTTTTTTGTACTTGAATGTATCTGTGTAGCGGCTTTCTTCTGTATATGATGCATAGAATAAAGACCAGCAATCCTAAAACAAATTAATAAAACTCAACAATAGAAAATGTTAAATAATTTAGACGACAGTTTAGCATTTCATTGAAGAAAAGTCAAGGCTGACATAAAACAGGTGGGAAAAAAAAAAAAAAAAACGGTTTAAGAAGTTTTCAAATCGACCAAAAGATAAATTTTACTCTCAAGAATGCGATTTTCTTATTCTGATTTATGATTTATAATATTTTGTGTTAGGCATTTTTTAGATAATAATTTGTTATAAACTTTGTTATATCTTTTATGTAATTTGCGCAATATATGAAACTATACACATATTATAATGCATACGTACCAACTAAGCGTATTAAAAATTTATATGTACCAAACATTTCAAAGAAAGAATATCCGCTGTATCTTTCTTGTTCTTATGCAAAAAAAATTTTTTTTTATCAAGACAGAGAATAAAAGCACAATGCATTATTATTTTAAATATGATCATTTGATATAGTTTTTTGGAATTTTTGATTTTTGATGAAATAAACTACTATATAATCACACAACAAAGTAGAAATTTTTTTTTAAAAGTAATTATTTAAACAATTTTATTTTGGAGCAACAAAAACGACATGATTTATTAGAATAAAACTGGAAAACAAATTCCTTGCTATAACATGTACATTTCTCATAACGTTTTAGTAATTGAGTGAATTGAGTGAATATATTTTCAAAGTACAGGGTGATGTTTTTAAAGTGACAATGTTTGGAGCGTGTAAAATGTAGCGAGATCTAATAGCCGAAATGGAACCAAACTTGGTATTTCGAATGGCTTATAAGAATCAATTTACTTTCAATTTTGTATCACTTAACAACAGAACATTGAGTTATATATACATATATTTAGCATAAATTTGTTCGTTAAAAAAGTTTAGTATTATAATGACTTAGTCTTTTATGGGTTTTTATTAAGACTGCTGATATTGCATTACTAATTTTTTCGAAACTTGTTGACAAAAAACAAATTATTTTTAAAATTGATATAGAAGCATTCTACAAAATTTATTTTTAGGAAAACATTAATTTGAATTGTTTATTTCTATAATAATAGCTTAGATAATATTTTCAAAATTCTAAAACTTACTTTCCGTAAGAATAAAAGCGTTAAACACAATGATAATTGCTATTAGTAAAAAAATAAGAAATGGTATTAATAATATGTTAAATAAATAATCGAGAACATGTATCAGTCGTTTCTTATGTCAAGTAAAATGTAAACTTATCTCTTGTAAATCAACTGTAAAATTCGAATAAACGACAGCAATCAAAAGCATTTTTAAAAATCTTCTTTTTATACTTTTATTTTAATACATCAAGAAGAATATATTAAAATGCAATTTAAATGTATTACTGTTGTTAAATCAAATACACAAAA
Organism: Latrodectus elegans; assembly: GCA_030067965.1. NCBI lineage: Eukaryota > Metazoa > Arthropoda > Arachnida > Araneae > Theridiidae > Latrodectus > Latrodectus elegans. The sequence continues at coordinate 89,901,180 of CM057822.1, read as the reverse complement.
ATTTATAATATAGATTAATTATAAATATTACAGAAGTAGGCTTTTTTTTTACATGTGTAAAACCAGTTTCTTGAGAATTTACCAACTTTTGAGTCCTTGTTAAAACAGATTTCCAAAGACAGTAGAGAATAAATAAATTTTCATTTAAATTAATCGTATCTAATACACAAACCTTTCGATTTCAGTAAAACGAAAAAATAACTAGTTCCAACATACAGATTGACATTAGTTATATATACAGTTAATTGACATTTACCCATGATGTGAAGTATAAAAATTATTATTCTTCAAATAAGCTTTCAAGAATAAAACTTTAAATGACATCCTTTTATCTTCAAACACCGTTCTATACTATAGTATTGAGTTGTTCGAAAAGTAATTTCGTTTTTCATGAAAATGAAAAAAGTATAACGAATAAATATCGTATTGAATTGTTTATTGTCCAATAGCTTTTACTATTTTTCTGGTAGTAGCACGATTTCACACGCATAAAGTGGTTGGTTTTTACTAGAAAAACGCTGATCCAGGTGCGAAAAACGAAATGACTTTTCGAACAACACAATATTTTGTACGATTGTCAATATAAAACATTAGGAAATGTAAAAAATAACTCATAATTTATCTCCCATCCTCTTAATAAATACAGTATCATAATTGTACACAAAGCTAATTGAGTAATTAATTTGGTTGACATACTGAAAACAATAAACCTGATCTGGAGATTTAATTTCAATTGAGGAATTATATTTAATTTCTTTGAATATTTTACTTAACAATAAGTTTTATCTTATTCCACAAAGTAATAATTCATAGTTCAATTCATTCACATTTAAATTTCATGTTCTGGTATGAGCATTAAATATTTTCGTCATTCACAGACAGATATAAATACGCAAATGTAAGCAAAGTACACACACACACACACACACACACACACACACACACACACACACACACACACACACACACACACACATATATATATATATATATATATATATATATATATATATATATATATATATATATATACACCACAACATTAAATTTAAATGTGAATGAATTGAACTATCTATTTATCTATATATATATTAACGCTTATCTCTTAAGTATAATTCACATTTTTTGAGATTTAATTTCTGCTAAATTTACCTTTCAACGTGAAGATAAAATATTTCAGCATGCTTTTATGTTAACGTTGAATTTGTTTCAATGATTACTACGTCTAACGCATAAATACTAATAAAATATTTGTAAATTTTTTTAGTATTTAATTTGTGTATTAAATTCTCTCAAATTAAGTGGTATCTGCTTCTCAGAAATGTATAAGCAATGCAATTAACCCCTATACACCATCGTTAATATTTCTTTAAAATTCCTGAAAAAAAATACCGTCATCTCTTAAAAGTATCAAAAATCTACAGAACTAAACTTACATGAAATCAGATATCAAACACAGGAAACAATCATTAGTTTGAAAGTTTCCTACAAAAACAAGGATGTCTACTGAAACTAACCTAATAGCTCATTTTTTTCTTATAAAACAAATTGTTTCAAATTAATACTGGTAGTAAAAGTAAGCAATTTTTTTTAGAAATACGATCCTTTCATTTCTATTTTTTTTTAAAACAAATACGCTTTTATAAAACTACATAACAATTGAATCAGAGTGTTTCTTTGATTTATATCTTCGTGAGGAACGACAGAATGAAAATGATGATGTCATGTCCGTGGAACACGTACAAAATTCTTAAATGTCCCCGAAGCTGACGAAGATAGTCCCAGTAATTTGTATAGCTTTATCGACAGAATGACGCAAATTCCTGTAATGATAATTTAATGTTTAAAATGTGTTCGACAAGTATAGGCTTTTAATAGTTTCAGATTTGAATAATTTTTCAATGATATTATTTTAAATTTATTAAATACTATCATTGAAAAATTCTTCGAATCCGAAGTTATACTAATATGGAAGATAACATTTGTTCAAATTCCATGCATATATCTAAATATACTTTTGAATTACTGTTACATAATTTCATTCAAAATTATGAGATTCATAATAGTTCAAATTTATTAATGTTTTATCACGTTGTGCTTTTTTTTTCGTTTTTTGATTGGCTATCTTAAACATTATTACCATTACTGTAAACCTTCTGTCTCTCCAGCTACTGCTCTTTTTAATTTTTATTTAACGGTACCATAGTTAAGAACAAAATATTCCATTTCAAAATACTAGCAGAAAAAATATGACTAAATAATTAAATTTTAATAACTTTATAATCGTCATCACTTTACATTAACACACAAAATCATGTAAAAGCACTTAAATAAAAAACACGGTACCAAAATATGCAGTAGTACCTTAAATAAATATCAAGTCTCCAAAATAGTATCCGTGGTACACAATCAATTGTTACTGAACCAAAAATAAATTCTGCAACACGGTATAAAAAGAAAAACACCAAGTTAACTCAGCTTTGTAGAAAATAGATTGATGATTATAGACTATAATAAAGAATAACTAAGTTAAAATATAATAAATAGTTTTACTTACTTCTTAAACACAACAATTTTATATTGTAAGCAATTTCATTCTTGATTAGTGTTTAGTTTAGGATGAATTTCTTATATGCGTATTTACAAAGCAATAACTAGCCAGGGCAATGAGGAAGACATTAATAGACCCACCCTTATAGCATGACCTCTTGCACATATAATTCGAATCCATTGATGAAGTCACTTCCCTGCTAAGATTCTCTCCTTACAATTTCTCGAACAATTTCAATTTAGTTCTTCCCTGCAAGAACTCCCTTTTACTCTGAATGCTCTTTTATTTTCATGTTTTCTACATATTTTCTCACCTTACTTCTCTCCGATTCTTGTGATTAATTTGGCTCTTAGTCATCGACTAATTCTTACATTGGTTACACTTTGATTAGAATGAAACACCAATTCCTCTAGGAATTGGTCAGAAGTCTTTCCTCTCATCTCTTGACTGGCCACACAAAAATAGAAAGATAACATGTTTTTTATTTTACTAGACGACCCTTCCATTCCAAGAGAAAAAGAAATCTGGGGCAAAAAACTGCAATAAACTTTATGGTGCTGCTTTCAGGTGTCACTTACACTTTTACATGAGTTCAATTTTCATGTACTTTTGGCATTTGCCACAGTGAAAAATAATTTTTAAAGATTTCATTTCCTTTGAATTTAAAACACATTTGCCGAAAAGAATTGTTATAAAAATATATATTTCCTGTCCGGCTTCTTAAAAGTTGACATGGTAAAAGTTTATTTAATTAATTGCTGTATAAATACTCAGGCTACTAATAATGTGCTTGTTATTACATTTGAATCACTCACTTTGTTGCCAATAATAGGATTCTTAGTATACATTTTCTTTTTAAAATAAATGAAAAGGTGAAAAATTAAAAGTCTGCGTCTTATGCAGTGCTTCAAAAACTATCTAAGTCCCATTTTATTTTTATTCTGTCTCAGAAGATTGTATTACTTGGTAAAGTAAAATACGCTGGCTAACAAGACTTGTAGGAACAGAAGTTTCATATTTTGGTCGTAAAATGTATTGTGTTTCAGTGATAGAATTGTATGCTCATGTATTCTGGTATTTATTATTAAGCACAAATAATCTAAATCTTACAATATAATTTTCTTTAGCGAAATGATAACTAGTTTAAATATGTTACAAATAGGCTTAAAACTGAATTTCATGAAAATCTTCATAGTGTGAAATCAACTTTTGCTATGAGATTAAAAATGTGACAGTTAAGGAAGACACACACACACTATAAATCACACTATATTACATTTTTTACTTCCAGGAATGCGCCTCATACGCTTCCATTACAAGGGTCATCAACCTTTAAATTCTATTCTAACGAAATGTACAATATATATAAGGGATGGTGCATTTAAATTAATCTCCGCCTAATGTCTGGCAATAATATGTGAAACATTGTTAAGCTGATTCTAGCTCAGCTGCTTAACTAGTATAAAAAATTATGCTCAGCATAAAGTACTGAATTTGGTGACTGATAAGTAGCCGGACTGAATTTCTCATATAAATTTCGTTATCAATGAGTTAATTAAAACACAAAGATAAGAAGAAAAAATTACAACAGAGAGAAAATTAAGAATTATGATGTATTTCTTCCTAAAAATAATTTGATATATTTTCAAAACTCTGTTAAAGTGAATTATCTAAACACCAATTTTAAATCATTATTAATGAATACATTAAGAACTTCAGTAGAATAAGCGTTTATTTTAAATACGCATGCAAACAGGAGGAAAATGTTATTTATATTAATAAAAACATATAATTAAAAACTGGTGTTAATTTGAAAATGAAAAAGTAAAATACAGAAAGAAAGATATGGTAATATTTGACATTTTAAAGAGTAAAGCTTGTTATGTACTGTGAAAATGGATATGTATTGTTTCGTTTTGCCAATTCATGTCATTGCTTATTAACCTGTTTATTAATTTAATCATGTTATAGCAAAATTTTGACTTCAATTTCTTAAACATAGGAATTAAGATTAGCTGTGGCATAATAATTATTATAAATTTAAAGTTAATTAAAAATATCTTGCATTCAATCTATCTTATTTTAAGATTAGTATGTAATGGCAAAATTTATTAATATTAAAAATTTCATATTTGCAGCTACTTGAAGAATTGCAAAGAATTGATTGCTTACAATTACATAATTTGTTTTTAATTTTTCAAGTTCATTTAATACTAGCGCAATAGCATTGATTTTATCATTATTTCAATCAATGTCCACAATAACTTTTACAAAACTTAATATTTTATCATTATAAGCAACCTATGTTTAGAAAATGCATGATTCTAATTAATAATGAAAAAGTATAAAATCTAGCATCGAAAAAGTATAAATATAGGATATTTTGATGTATTTATTCGTATACAATCCTTTTAAGCGTTGTAAATCATTAATAATTATCGACATCGTAATGGATAAACATGATTTACAATAAAAACTTCCGTACATATATTAAAGTTAATTAAACAGATTAGATATTAGGTTAATTAAACATAAATGTTAATTATGAACAATATTATGTATGAAATCATGTATAAATTGCTTTAAGATATCATAATATATTTTTGGATGAATGAACTTTTCAATAATCGTGTAAATTTACTGCAGTAAAAATAATCTGAGCTAAAAGCCCCAATTAATATTTAAAATTATTTTCTGCATTAGGCTATTCAATTATTATAAATATATTGCCATAAATAATATAATTAATGTGAATTGAATATTTAGATTTTATAGTAGTTAGTATTGTAAGTATTTTTATAAATATATTGTGTAATAAATAGATTCAGAGTAAATAATGGAAAACCAAATAAAAAATTAAAATTTTATTTTCAACTAAAATAAGAAATAAAAAACACAATCAGAATAATTTAATTTTTCTACATCTTAAATAAGAAATTCTCTTATTTAGTGAATTGAAAAATATTAATAAAATAGTTCTTTAAAAAAATTCTTTTTTATCCTTATAAGAAATCGAATTTCAAATTAACAATCACGAATTAATTTTATAAATATTTTTATGACATAAATTTACTTATTTTTCAGACAGTTTAAATAAATTACGACATTTTCTTTGACATTATATGCATTCCTTAATAAATTTTTATATAAAAAAGGCAGACTTTCTTCTAAAATAAAAAATAAATTGTAATATTTTACTTGAACTGGAATAGAAAATTACATTATTCATTGAACATATGCAGTAGCAATTTTTAACAATTCTTTGAAAATTATTGCTGTGGATTAACTAATAATTTTGTCAAAAATATCAAATATGATCTACCAAAATAAAACAGTTTTATTTAGAAATTTTTAATAATTATCTGCTGATCTTAAATTGCTGTCAAAATACCATATGTATGCATATTTTCATGTTATGTATTTACTATATACGCACCCGTATTTTCAATTGATAATGATTTTTAAATGCGTATACTAATCACACACACACACACACTAAATAAGGTACCATTTTTAAGTAATAACGCAATCAATTTTTAATTTTAATGTAATCAATGAAACACTTTATTTATAGTAATTTCTAAATAATTATGTATTTCTTTAATAAAAAAAACTTATGTTTATTATGAAAGTATTTTATTTTCATTAGCTAAAACATAGTAAAAGGTTGTGCTTGAATAAACGTGCTTTAGTGATTGCATTGAAAAAAATTGTTTCTAAGTACAAATATACAGAAGTAATGTAAGAGAACCTCATAAGAACATAGTATTTTAAAATACTCTAAGCTTTCGAGGAGTTTTTAAAAATCTTTGAAAACTTTAGGGAAGTAATCAGTAGATTGAGAACGTTCCAAATATCATTTTTATCTAAATTTTCTCGTTAAAAGTTCTTGCAAAGAGAGCTTAAAAGTCATCTACGATTCGGCACGTTTTTCTAGAAGTTATTACGTTTCACTTTTTCTGTTTAAGTATCCATGTATTGCTACTTTCACAACTAAGTTAGCACTTTCACGGGGATTGTTGGAAGTTTTTATTTATTTATTTTTTTTAAAGAACAGAGTTCTGTAAGAGATTAAAAAAACTCATGTGTAAGGTGATAATCAGGAAAAAATATTGGTTGATTTATTTCTTAATTTTCGCTAAAAATAAAAATGAAAATACGAATTATTTTACGAATATTATTAGAATAATTTAGGAATAATAAAAGAATCTGTCAACTTCCTAACATTAATAAGACACACACTGATTAATTTGAAAATAAATGAAACAAATCTCAAATATTAAAATGAAAATAATTAATATTTACAATATAATCTTCTTTTAAATTTCTTAAATAATTTATATGAAAGAATGTAAAAGCATTTATCTATTTGAATATTTTATCTTAATAATTGAAGATGCAATAATTTTTAAAATTACTTGAGCTACAGAAATTTGGACAAATAACTTTTATCGCTATGATTTTTGTAAACAAGATACTTAATATATTCTCATACATTGATCTCAGATTGGAAACAAACCCTTAAAATAATATTTCATATTTAATAATTAAAACACTTTAATATTTCATTTTATATTTTAGTGAACTCGTAATTGTTGTTTTATAATTTCCTACGTTATGTGTATTACTTCAGCAAAATTTATAATACAAATTCTCATAGATTGTTTTATTATTAAACTTATAATTTAAACTTTAAATCATCTATAATAGCTAATATTATATTATATATTAATGTTTCATTTTAACTATTAAACTGAAAGCATATTGTGATAATCAATCTCAAAACACTTTCAGAAACTATTTTTATCTATTTAGAAAATCCAATATAAGTACAAAAATAATTAAAGTTGCTTAAGCATACTGTTTTATGTAATGCACATACATGATTCAACTGTTATTTATAATTTTCTTGAAATTGTATTTAAATATTTTTTTCTTCATATATTGCCTTACTTTAGAGGCCGATGTATACCAAAAAGTAGGTTCAAATTGCTATCAATTAATAAGAATGAATGCTCCATAAATTTTCTTAAAAACAACATCACTCTTTTTTCCATTGATACTATATTTTCCCTTATAAATTCAGTTTGAATTGTTGAAGATTATTCTCAATAAATAAATGAGAAAGATCACGTTGACTTAGGTCTAAAAGTAGATCTGCTTGTCACTTGAAGGAAAGTAACACTTGAAGGACAATAGCAACATAGGTCTGAAATTTAAATTACGAATCTGTTTTCCTTAGAATAATCTTTTATAAAACAAAATTAAAAGTTTATTAATATTGAAGAATCATATTGGAGAGCATCCTAACTAAATTACTAAATCATATTATAAAGCATTAAATGATACAAAGTGTTTACAGGTAATAATTATGATCAACACAATTATAGTATCCGTGATACACAATATTTTAGTTGTAAAACAGTTGCAAAGAGTGTTAGAAAATGCATTTATCTAAAGTAAAGTTAAATTATTAATGCTGCAACGATACAATTTATTCCAAACATATTAAATATCAAAAAGATGTTTTTCATACACATCAGTTTAATTTGTCATCTTTCCACCTTTATGAAATAAAATTTATATGTTGAAATTAACTTACACATACGATGACATTTAATACTTAAAAATATTGGACCTTGCATCAGTAAACCTTACAAAATCAATCAATTAATACTTAAAATAAATT
>CM057822.1:89867940-89887940 GCA_030067965.1 Latrodectus elegans | reverse complement strand
TAAGAAGAGTTTTTTTTTGTACTACAATTATCACCTTCACCATTTTATGTATGTGTACTGTGTATTTAAAATACATAATATGAAGTTTATATAATTCATATTACGTGTATATCAAATATATATATTGAATGTTTTTTGTGTACATGAAATAAAGATAAAACTTTCATATTATTTATTTCCACCAAAGATGCGAAATTTAATCAAATCAAATTGGTTTTATTAGAAATGTTAATTATTTTAAGGAATGTAAAATGAACTACAGAATATTCAATATAAACCATATAGTATGTGTACTGAAAACTGCAAAATTTATTCCTTTAGTTTAAATTTATTATTTTTCTCAATAGCTATCTTACATTATTTTATCAAAAATATGGTTTCTCATGATTTTAAAGTTTTTTTTAATTAACAAATTAAAGGTAGAAAATTAACATAACTATAATAATATTTATATTTATTATGTTTTAGTAATTTAGCTTATATACAACAGTTTGATATTTTTCTATTATTTTACTGGGAAATAAATAATCAGAAATCTTAGCACGATTATTTTTATTCGTTATAAAATATGAATTAAATTTTTAAATAGTTATTATGTTCAAAATAGGACAGTTATATTCTTTAATATTAAACATTGAGTCCTTTTTAATTATATCAAAAATTATTTCATATTATTATTATGTGAATTATTGGTTAAAATTCTTTCAAATAGTTTGTAGAATTCAAACTGCTTTAAATTTACACCAAAAGTTTTCGTTATAACGAATGCTTACCTTAAGCTTTTTTTAAAATGTGAATGGATTATTTGATTTTAATTTGTCATGACATAAAATTATGCTATTTCCCACACAACAAGAATACATCACTTATGCCTTTCTTGAAAATGTTCATTTATACGCAAATGTTTTAATATCTATAGAAAAAGTAGAATATATAAATGTAGTAAATATACATGATACATTAAAATCTTATTTCAATAATGAAATTGTGAAAATAGGTAATATTTCATGTGTATAATAATTTTATATAAAGAAGGAAATTTTTTAACCTAAATTAAGATATTGTTATTGTTTAGATCATCTTATTAAAGAAATTAAGATCTTATTATTTAAGTGAGGGGTAATGTATTACTCTTTAAGCTATCAGACAGAACAGACAGAAGTTAGTTAAAATTGCCAAATTACATTTAAAATTCACCATAACTAATTATTTAAAATAAATTTTGATTGAAATAAAAACTGATGAAATTAATTTTTTTATATATGCATTTATTTTTTTTTATCTTAAGAAAACTGTTGGAAAGAAGGTCAATTATGTATTAGACATTGAATTAGGTTACTTGTGCGAATTATTTAATAATGAGTTGCTTTCATTTGAAATAAACTAGAAGAAATATTTAAAAATTGTTCTTGATGGAAAGATCATTAATTAATCTTTGGATAAGCCTCTCATAAAGGAACAGTAGCATTAAAATTTGAAGCATGGATGTATAAGGGAAGTATTAATGAGTTATTTTAAGTTTCTATGCTTCTTACCGGGCGTAAAAAACTAACAATGCATTGTGTAAATAAAACAATTATGGAACTGCATGATCCTGTGCAATAAGAACTTAATACTCTAGGAGGAATTATTTTAAATTAATTTTGTTTTTGTTTAACTCTATGTCTTCAATATTATAAGATATTTGCTTTCTTAAAAATGCAAGAAATCATCATTCGATCACAGCCTTCAAATTCTATTTAACTCTAAATTTAGAAATGAATATAAAAGACTTTTTTAAGCTCTTGAAGTAATGTAATTTTTTTATAAGTGTAAGAATTAAAGTTACTTAAAAGAAGTTCAAACATTTTATAAATTACAATTCTTCCATTTTAATTACTGGGATAATTGTATTTAAAGAAAAGTCATGGTTATTTTATGTATTGAAATTATTATCTTATTGTATTTAATAATTATTAATTCTTAGAAAGTTTTCAAAGTCTTAATTATTTTTAGATAACGCATTAAAATATGTAATTTTTTAAAATATAGTTTAGCAATCATTTCTCCAATTTAATTGGAGTTTTATGAACATTAAATTCAATTCAATAGAGTTTTTTTAAGTGTATTTAAAAACTCATTAATAATTACTGCAGTTTTGCTATTTAAAATATTTCATGAAAAGATATAAGGATATTAAAATAATTGTAAAGAATTTTTATGATATAAGCAGTTCATCTGTCTGAACTAAACTCATTTAGATACCATTTATTTATAGACTTGTTTAAAATTAAAATTTATTGAGGAAAATAGTTGAATATTTAATATTAATTGTTGATATACTCAAATTTAATCATTTTGGCAGTTCTCATTTTGTTATGAAGCAAACTTTTAAATTGAAATATTGTTTATGTTTTTGTCATGCTGACAATTAAGTTTGCGTTATTTAAGTGTCGATTCACTTAAAGGTATTCCTTCTTTATCTCCATTCATACCTTACTAAAGGGAGAAAACAGAATAATTAGTTTCTTTTGTTAAATAGTCAGTTAGATTTGTACTCAATGCTAGATTTCTGTAGTCGATTTTTATTGATGATAAATATCAAAAATGATGCAATGGGTTTTTTTCTTCGTATTTAAATAAATCACAAAATAACTCTGCATTAAAAGTCACAAATTAAATAAATAGAGGAAGTAAAATCTTTCACTTCAATATTTATTGTTTTATGGAATTCATCTTATAAAACTCTGATCTATTTACATGCAAAAAACAGTCAAACATTTTCTCCAACTTATGACTACTGTTCCCTCACATGAACAACATTCTTTTACCCTTGACTCTAGACTACTTACCGTGTATAGAGGCTACACTGTTTACATACTTAATAGACTCTAACCGTCTATTATTTCGTGTATCTATTTTATCGATTTGAAATGTAACTTTTTGCAAACATGATGCGATGCACATATATATATTGCCCATTTTTTATTGCATTAATTTCATAAAAATGATATTTTAAACTTTATTTTATGAATAAGCGAGATGCACTCTTTGGACTAGTGATATCAGTAAAATATTGGATCAAGGGGTAAAATTTTACGACAAGTTGCTTAATTTATTAAAGAAATTAATTTTTTATTTTCTTTTTTATTGAAGAAATGTGGCAAAGTTGATACAATATTTTTAACTAGACAATCAAGAAATTAATATAAACGAGTTACTTTTTTTACAACACATAGTTTTGTTCAAAAAATGCAATTTAAACATTTATTAATCATACTAATATTTTTCCCCTTTCAAAGTAATCGACAATAAACTTTCGTGCGAATAAAATTATAAAATATTGTAACAGAATTACAGAGTTAATATATATAAGATAATTAAGAAAGCAATTTTAATTTATAATTTAATTACTTTGCAGTATAATAGTGATGATTTGATTATGAAAAGTATTTTAATTAACTGCGTTACTGTACTTAATATAGTACACAGCAGTATTTATGAGAGACTTAAATCACGTGAAAAAGGAAGGATTTATCAGATAACAAATAAGCTATTCCATCTATGCCTTAGTACTAAACTGAGTAAAAGAGACTAATTTAATAATAAGCTGAATTATGTTCTGGTAATATTTAGAAAGCTATTTATTCAAAACCTAATTAGTTGCTAATTGGATTTATCATCATTTATATATCCGTATGAAACATTTCTTTGCCTTACAGCAAAAGGTGTTTTACTTTATATTCATTCCATTTATACTAATAAGTTTGTTTTCAACACTTAATTGACTGGTGTTTTCAACAGACAGTCATATATTCAATTATTCGACATAATTAGTAACTACAATGAATGTTCTAAGTCAATTAAAATTTGTTTTGTTAAATACTACATTGCGTGACAACAAATTTCTTAGATGCAAATGTACAACTGATTAATTAAATTTAAGTAGGTTATTACACATAGAATAATTCTGGTCTTTAAATTCATACATTAATCTGAAACAGTAAAAAAATATTTTAGCACAATATATATTTAGTTTAGGTCATCTGATTTCATCAATTTAATTAAGCAACAATAAATTAATTGTAGTGGAAAAACATGTACGGATTCTTTAAATACTAGAATCTTAATTATAGAATTATATTTGAGTAAGAAAATGTGTAAAAGAAAAGAAGCTGAATTCTAAATTAGATGAATAGAGCTGTCTTTAATATTGTCATCTTAAAGGTACGAAATAATGTTAACAGCAATATTATTTTTAATAATTCTGATTTTAGAATAGTATATTTATAAATAATAAAAAGAGTAGTTAATTTTTGTGTCGTTATTTAGAATTCAGGATGATTTCTATATCAATTCTAAAAGGGAAATTTATCAAATCGCCTTTTCTATAGTAGTAGTTAAGGATCTTGTGTTAAATCAATAATTTTGCATTACTCACAATAATAAATTGTATTATTATTAACGCCAAGTTATTAGGTGCAATCTCCTATCATTTTCAACTTAATTATTTCTTCACCATTAATTAATCGTCATAATATTTCTAAATAAGAAATAATGTTTTAAATTTAAAAATTTACTCAAAAGATGATATTTTTTAAAGTTAAGTTTTATAATAAATAAATATTGTATTTTATAATAGTTTTCAGTGAAATCTTATTTCAGTTAAATAAATATTTTTTTTAACAATGGTATATTAACCATTGTAATAGAAAAAAATTGATTTTACACAAAACAAATTTTGAGATGTACTTAATTTCATGATCTAATATTTTTTGCCCTAAATAAAAGTTTCAAATAATCAATTTTAAACAAACAAGAATTACTACATAAAAATGAATTTCGTAATGATGATCGGCAAAATTATGTAAATTAAACGAGTTAAATTATGTAAAGTTAAAATTCTGAAGGTGTAAAATATTTTAAAATAATCGTAAGTTATTTGTGGAAAACAAGGTAAAATAAATTGAAAATTAATATTGAGTCTATTATGATTGAGAAAAGGAAAAATTAAGCAAATGCATCAGTATTTCAGCTACACTTTTGAAAGGGAAATCAAATTTCAGAATAAGTAATATAAGCTTTGTAGTACAATTTTATGTTTCTTTTAATAGAAACAAATAATTTAGAAATCAATTAAATAAGTTTATTATTTTATATAAAGTAGTAACGCAACTCAATAAATATATTATTAATAGTTTCAGAGCTGCATTCTATATAGTATTTGATTTCAAAATTTAATTAAGATATAAAAATTAATTATACTATATGAATCTATTTATTTCAATTCATGAAAATGACTTTGATATGAATTTCTAAAATTTTATAACTAACTTTTTAGTTTTAGAATTTTTATGTTTAAATTTTTAAAATGTTTTAAAATTTTAAATCATGAAATATAAATGTTACCGGAGAAGTTTGAAATCCGGCATTCTATAAAATGCCTAGGCATTGTGCATAATTACCAAGATTAACTGGAAATCTATGAAATGATTTACATTTCACACATTTTTCGGCCTTTCATAGAATGACAAATGAGAAATTCGTAAAGTATACAATAATTTTAAAATTTGTTTCGAATATCACGTGGCAAGATAAGTGATTTTTAAAGCAAGCATCAAACTACGAATTTGTCACTTGCACTTTGCGGTTTATACTGGAGTGTCAAAATACTAAATTTTACTTAAAATTGTCCAGCAAAAACTAGTTTTCTACAGTGCTACATAAAAATCAAGGAGTAAGCTGTTGTATTAGCTAAGGAGCCAAGGTCTACAAGATCCGACGATGAACTGTGCAAATTTAAAGTTTACGCTGCAAAAAGCAGTGTTTTATAAACGGAGAGAGAATACTTACCAAAAATTATAAAATGATATACAAAAATACACAGTGACTACTGAGAAGGAACCCATGGACTACTTATTAGTTGCTGAATTGCTACAATATATATGATATGACTGTAGAAAAAAAATGTAAACTCACATTTATCCAGATGAAGAAGGAGTCAGTATTATACGAGAGTTATTCTGAAATTTTTCAGATACGCGCAGGTGAAAATTTACAAAATAAAAATAACGATTTAATTTTAAAATAAAAAGTATTTTAATACAGAAGACGATTTTTTTACTGAATTACTTCAACTTATTTAGCGTAGAATTAATTTTAAACAAAAGAGAAAATGGAGTTGAAGTGAGATGATGGAATTTTCGCACTATGATTTTCTACGATTTTAAATCAGGATTAAATCAAGAAGAATGCGTTCAACGGTTGCAATTAGCATTTGATGATGAATCTCCAGCTCGTGCTACTGCATTAAGAGGTTTTAGAGAATTTAGAAGAGGTCGCAATTTTCTTCAGGATGAGGAACGCACAGGAAGGACTCAGTCGACAGTAATCCCGGATAATGTGTCTGCCATACGAAAAATGTTAATGGATGATAATCACTGTACCTATAAAACGATTCAGAAGGAACTTAACATTGGATTGGAAGCCATACACGAAATCATTCATGAAGAATTACATATGAAAAAAGTAGTTTACCGTTGTGGGTTCCCCATAATCTAACTGATCACCAAAAAGAGGAGCGTGTCAGAATCAGTAAAAAAACTCTTAAATTGCTAAATGATGGTGGCAACCACATCATTACTAAAATTGTAACAGGTGATGAAACGTACATGCCGTTTTTTGACGTTCCAGCACGTCAAAAAAGCAAAGTATGGGTCTTTGAAGATGATCCCACGCCGACAAATGTGAAAAAACAACGCGCACTGAAAATGGTGATGTACGCCGTTTTCTTCAGAAGCACGGGATTGGTCAATGACATCAAGTTGGAAGAACAGAAGAGCGTAACAGCAAACTGGTATACAACTAAATGTCTTCCAGGAATTCTACAAGAGCTGAATGTTAGGGGACTAATCTTCACAATGACAATGCATCTTCACATACAGCCGGATTAACAGTTGAGTTTCTTAAACAAAAACACATTAAAGTGATCGAACATCCGCCGTATTCACCTGATCTAGCTATGTGCGACTTTTGGTTATTTTTTAATCTAAAAAAGAGCTTACGTGGATATCGTTTTCATTCAGAAGAAGAGATTGATGTGGTTATAAATGTATTTTTTTCATCTATTCCACGAAATGAATGGCTTGAGGAATTTAATTTGTGGAAAATTCGTCTACAAAAGTTCATTGATGCTGGAGGAGAGTACTTTGGACACGCCTAAAATTTTGTAATTATGATTTTAAAAACCTAGTTGTATCTCGAAAATTTCTGAGTGACCCTCGTACATTATTGCGTTTCGAACTCTAAGTTATTTCACGCATTCAATGAAGCGCATTTGTTTATTGAACACGGAGGACATAACAGAATGTTGAAAGAATTTTGAATCAAATAAGAAAACATAACGCGTCTTGATATTGAACTTACATTCATCTTTGTGAATCTTGCCTGAAAATAAAAAAGGTATTAAAGAGCAAATTCTTATGGGAAATCTATGGTTTTTTTCTGAACTAAATTTTTGTTGTTATAGGTGGAGTTCTTGGACTTTCAGTTTCAACCATATAGATAATACAAATTTATTATGATGTGCCAAGATCATCTCACAAAATTAAGTATTTGCTTAGAATTGAAGATATTTCTGATCACAAAATTTCTCTCCGATCAATTATAGTTGCTCAATCTAGTGCAAGTGGCCACAACAATTCTTTAAATTTATGTGTAAAATAAAGTGTCAAATTATGAAATATCTCTGGGTGAAAAATTTAATGAAATGTTATTCAAACCTTTCATGTAGCAGCACGTAGGTTAATTTCTTTTCTTTCTTTTTTTTTTTTTTTTTGATCTGAAAATTGTGTTTCTCTTAATAAGAAAGGGATAAAATGTGTTTATATAACTTTTATTGTTCATGCATTTTGTTGTTGTCTTTTGCCAGCCAGGATGGACTCATGGAGTGCGCTGCTTCACTTTTCCAACTGAACCGTAATTTGGTGTGGAGTCCGACTTCCTCAGCCATAGGAACCGCTTATAGGGTAGGAAACCATTCACAACCCATTCATACAAAGAAAGGACAAAGGCAGGATAAATAGCGAGAGAAAGTACATCCATGTCCTAGCTTGGATTCGATCCCAGTACTTCCTTATCTATAGTCAGGCAATCTGACCATTGCAAAGGGCGGACAGCTTACGAATTTTGAATAATTTTTTTTATGGCACTCTAATTATTTTTTTCAGAAAAACATTTGTATTTTTGAGAAATGTACATCATTGACATAATAACCTTCGCAGTATTTTTTTTTCATACTTTGCCTAAATATCATTTGTCATTCTATAGAAGGCCTAGATATTACGTACAATGTCTTGGGGAAGCATGTATACTTCTCATAATTTTTCTTTGCGTAAAAACGTCTGGCATTATACACAATGCTTAGGCATTTTATAGAATTACGGCATTTCATAATTTGTCAGTAACATATGCATGTCACAGCTTCATTTATAATTATTTATAGAAATATATATAAATTAAATAATATATTCATGATAATATAAAGTAATATTTCAAAGAAATATTAAGAAAATTCTTCACTACAACGGATAAAACGGATACCTTTCATAATAGATTTAAATTTAATGTAAATTCTGTGTTGTATACTTGTAACAGCATTAAACGTTGTAACTGTAACTGTATTAAACGTAACTGTAACTGTAAAAGCATTAAACTTGTAACTGTATTAAACGGTTTAAATGAGAAATTTTCTTAATTTTCAATGAATATTAAAAAAATATGAAATACTGAGAAAAAAAACTTTTGATAAAAAAGAAAATGGTTTTTACTTTATAAAAATTAATGTATTAATTTTAATTAAAAATAGCATAATTTTAAATATATGGATGTATTTTTAATTATAAAATTATGTTGTTGTTGCATGTCCCCGAAGTCAGCAGCGCAAAACCAGGTCCATGAGGGCGTACACCTTCAAAATGTCCGATGCCATAAGTGGATTCTCCATCAGATGTCTCCTAGAGACATCAAGGCATTGAAGAATATGTTCAGGAGAGGCCTGTTCATTTAAACTCTTGGAGAAATTTCAAATTTCTTAGTACCTTCGACGAATTTCAAGTTACTAAGAGGGACACTTTTGAAACTGGTTATGTAGAGGCACTTAATCAAAGAAAGACAAAATTATTAATTCCCATTGCTATCTTGATAGTGAAGTTTTGCATGAAATTAAAATATTTTATAAAAGCGTTATCTATGCTTTTTAAATGTACAATTAAAGAAAAACTTATAGCATACTTTCAATAAATATATGTTTATATTTATATATACGTGTGTGTATGTGTGTGATTCACTTTATTTATCTCGCATACTCTATGTTATGAAAATAATATGAGGTGATGGCATGTTTTCCTTGATAAATTTAAGATGAAATTCATCAATTCAAATATTTTTTAAATGATTTAAATTTTCATTAAACTAATTCGAATTTCATTCATTTTTTTAAAATTAATTGTTAAAAGTACATATTAAGGGAGAAAAATGAGATTTAAATATAAAAGTTGATTTCATAGAAATTAATTGAATTTTCACGCTAAGCAAGTATTTTAAAATTGTATAAGAAAATATCATTCTTAGATATAACACTACAAGATATTTTACTAAATTTTTTATAAGAAAAGTATGCACCGATTTTTTTAAATATAAAAATGATTTAAACTAATTTCAAATAGGAATGTTTAATGATATTCAATCAAACAAATTTTTAATTTTCTCTCTGAGAGTTATAATTTCTTTTATGTTAAAAAGAAATTGGCTATAACTACAAGTCATAAAATGCTCTTTAATGGGAATATAGATAATAATCAATTTCCATCTATATATTTACATTATTAAAATTATAAGCAAACTTTTAATTTCCTTAATTAAAAAAATTTATATCAAAAAGAAATTTAGTATAAATTTTGAGTATTCATAAAGTAATTCTTTTTTTTTATCATGGGAGTATTTCTAAAAATTACCTTCGCATCATTAAAATTTAAAATAAAAACTAAGTTAATTAAATATTTACATTAAGGAAACATTTAAATTTACAACTCTTTTCTGAAAAAATTTTCAGGTTACAGTTAATTCTTTTGTTTTTTCTAAATTTGTATTGAAAAATAGAACAAAAAATTATAAGAAAAATTTCCTTTATATATCTAAACTATTAAAGTAATTCCCTATAAATATATCCTATGGAAATTCCATGATGGGAATTCAATATTTCTTGTCATAAAAAATAGATTAAAGTTTATTGAATAGAAAAATTTCGTCATGGAAGCTGATGCCCCATATGTTATTTAATTAAGGAATGAAAAATTACAATTTATTGATTCCTAGTTTGACGAAAGATCATGTTAAGAAATCTTTTGAAGGAAAATTATTTGAAAACTTAATTTAATATTCAATTATTAATAAATTTGATATTAATGAGCTGAAGATATTATTTACAAAATTGTACTGAATTATCTATCACGTTTATATGCATTGTTTTAATAATTATACATTGATGGTCAAATTTCATATTTTATTGTGCTAAGACAGATTAAACAAAAATATATTATTTATATATTACTAGGAATAATTGGTTATAAAATATCTTGGAAACCAGATAACTTAAAATTTCTTTTGAAATCAATTGATAAATGGAAATAAAGTTACTGCGGTTTTATATCGTATGATTAACATACATAGCATTAATTTCCATTAAGAAAGAAAATTGGTGTTCGTGTAAAACTTCAATGAAGTTTCAAACAGCTAAAAATAATTATGCATTATTCACTGACTTATGTTATTTTTTTGTAAATTTGAATATAAATTTCATTCTAAATTGTTTCATTCACAATTTACTAAAGCTTATATATTAATAAGTAGAAGGTCTTCTTTGGCTAATGTAGTGACTCGACCTCAAACTATTAGAATCGTAAAATGCTATTTCAGAGTACTTAATGTATAATCTATATCCTCCTCTGTCAATTCATCCTGAAGTTTTAAAATACTTCCATGAATTGTACAATATGTGAACAATATTCAGTACTGGTAGGAATCGAGTCCTGAGAAATTCAAGTTGATTTACATAAAGATATAAAGATCCATAAAGATAGATATACACCATACTAATTCATGATTCTTTATAAATCTAAGATATCTTGACAACCACCTGATAACCATCATTATTTTGATTACCATTTATGGGACTTATATAAAATTTAATAGTATAAAGTTTGGGTCTTTGAAGTGAATGGGGGTGGGGATTGAAAAGCGAACTGCAATAATTTTAAGAGGGGAAAATAAAAAGTAATACATTAGCTCAAAAAAGCTAACCTAGTAATTAATCATAAATAAATTTGACACATTTTTTGAAATTTAATATATCGACATTAAAAGACTAATATTAGCATTAAACTTTTTCGCTTACTAAAGTTTTTATAAACACGCATTTTTCATGTTTATGTGGCATAATGAAAACGTTTTGGAAGATTTAAATGAAAGATTTGCTTTAATATATTTAATTTTGTAATTCGTTGACATTTTTCTCCTTTATTGACTAGATTGTATGTTGTAAAGAATTAAAGAATTAACAAGTTGCTCAAGCTCATAGACGCTTAATTTTTTATTATAAATTAATAATAATCTCTCTTCAGTTATTTAAAATTAATTTGAGATAAAATTACAAGGACATAATGAAATAATTAATATTCTACTGATAAAAGTGATCCAAATATTACTAAACCCATATTGTTTTTCTATATATATTTTGAATTTCATGATAGCATCAATATTTGTACTATTCGTTTAACCTTATAACAAATGATACGAAAATATTGCAAATGTTTGAATCCTCAATTATATGAATGAAAAAAAAGATACAATAGGCCAAGAAATAAAGACATATAGTATTCTATGTGTGAAAATCGGTTTTTAGTTATATATTGAAGATTTGTCCAATTATTATAGTACCGAACATTAGAAAAACCGAAAAATATCGGAAATATTTTACTGTTATAATCAGCTGAACATTAAAGAAAATTTTTAATAGAAAAAGTTATCATGGAACATATTCAATATATTTTGATGTCATTGAAAATGATTAAAAATCTTTTAAGATACAGAATTTCACGATATATTTTCAACGTTTAATTTATATTTATCCGGTTTATAAACAAAATGACACTATTCTGAACTACTGATAAACAACAATTTTCAAGTTAAATAACAATAAATATGATAAGTAACCGATAAATATGATATACAGATAAATAACAATAAATACGTATTATTTTATTAAAAAATAAGTTCTATATCTTATTTTAGTAATGGAATATGAAATTTTCACTCATTAAGACGTATTAGACTGTAAAATAGTAATTAAATAACAATTAGATTGATTTCCTCTCTGTAAAAATAATGAATTTTAAAATATTTTTGAAAATATCTTTCATAAGTATTTATTAAAATATGAAATAGGAAAGACAAGTTATATATAAGTCATTTTTTTATTAAATTCAATATATTTTTATTTTTTAACTTTATGAAATGCTTTGTATGCCTGTCATGTTTCTTTTCATCATTTTAATAATTTATACACACACTATATGTATATATATATATATATATATATATATATATATATATATATATATGTATATATATATATATATATATATATATATATATATATATATATATATATATATATATATATATATATATATATATATATATAAATATATATATATAAATATATATATATATATATATATATATATATATATATATATATATATATATATATATATATATATATATATATATATATATATATATATATATATATATATATATATATATATATATATATATATATATATATATATATATATATATATATTATATATCAATTACCTCAAAAACTTTGATAACATTGTTGAATGTGATGGAAAATAATTTATCATTTTAATCTATTGACATGTACAGTTTTTCTTAGACATGCTGTTTAAGGAGAACGGTTTCTTTACCTAGTAAACAGAAGAAGTGAACAAAGGAAAATGTCTGAAAAGATTTACAATAGAAAAATCGATGCATCTTACCTTGTCTTAGAAACAAAACTGTTCTTTTCCGAGGATTTATATGAGACACAACTTGCTTATGGTTTGTCTTGTACAAGAAGAATGGAGTATCTTTTGTTTGAAATGTTTTTTTAAGGGATTGAGTTTAAATCTGAAAAACATGAGGTAAACCATTTCGGTATACAAAAACAACAACGATTTGACTTGTTTTCTATGTAAAAGATATATGTATATTCTTTTACAATACCCGAATCTAGAAGCATTTATAAAAAGATTAATAGTGTTGATTTAGGTGAATGTTTTGTCTATTAACTAGATATAAATTACATTATAAATATTTGTTTGCATTAAATGTATATATTGAATAAGAAAATTTGCAATTCAGTAATATGAAATTTTGATTCATTTTTACATTTAATTTTTAAAGTTTATTTATTCAGATATTACACTTAATTTTTAAAATAAATTATTAGTTTGTTGTTCGTAGTTTATGATAAATCATGTAACAAAACATTAGTGTTGTTTATTATTGACTAAATAAAATGTGATACCATTATTGATACTATATTTTTCTATAAATATGCATGAATGGGATTTGTATATATGTGTGTCTGCATGCATATTTAAACTTCAGGATTAAAGTCTTATGCAAATGAAAAAATGGTAAGAAGATTTTAATTATTTTTGAAAAATTATGCTTTGAGATATTTTTGCAACATCATGGCTCATTACCTATTTTATTACATAACTTTTTACTAATTAACAACATAATTCTCTTCCCATATTATTTAGCAGAATCCCTTTGTAAAAGGTCTTAGTTTAATAATATACAAGTTAAACAAGAAAATTTTTGCTTTTTCCACTTTGCCATTGAGTGAAGTGAGAATAAGTTGTAAAATCAGTGGTTGAACGCCGGTTAGTCGAAAGCAGGAATAGAAGCTATCATTCATCTGTCGTAACAGTGAAGAGAAATGTATGTAGAAAGAGCTTTTTTGGTGTTGTTTGCTTTACTACTCATAAGTAGGCTTATCACATGCTGCATACAGTAGGCAAATATGTCTAGCGTATGATGATAGTGATGTGAATGATCCTATGGCGTGGTATTGGAATCACAAATTCCGATCGAGAGATTTGTCCCTTAGCTTTAATAAAATTATGATTTGTGTTTGGTGGATTTGTCGTCGATTGGTTCACTGTGCTCTGCGAATGAGAGGCCAAATGATCACAAAGTGTCTGTACCCGCAGCAATTGGAACGTTTGAAACAGGCATTATATAAGAAGGAACTAGCACTGGTTAATTGTAGGGGTGTATTGTTCTATTCCAATAACTTGAGACTGAATGTCACGTGATCATGAACACCATATGGTGACTTGAGTGGGAGACTTAGTTCATTCATTTTTAATCATTGTACCATCAAACTACAAGCTTTTCCATTCAATGCACAATCATCTTAAGGGAGAATCCTTCACTAATGAAGCAAACTTTCGCTAAGCACTCATGAAATACTTAGTTTCCAAAACCCCCGAATTTTACCTCAAGTGTTTTGAACTATCGAAAACACGTTGGTAGAAGCTGCTAGATGTTGATAGTTATTACTTCGTGTACTAACAATAGGCTACACTTTCTGTAGGTTATGTTATCTTGGGTCATTAAAAATGGCAACAACTTTCTTGCTTACATACCAGGCTAGATTATGTTTGAATTAGCGTTGCAGAAATTGGAGTATCATTTGCAAAATATAATTGTGACCTGCCTGCTTTTTCCTATTTTTATGGGAAAAAAATTTCTGTTAATATTAATACTGCTCGAAAAATAAAAAAAAGATAAGTATGTTCGTTTATTCTATAATTAATGTAATTACACTGTATATAAATTTGGAAACTGTTCGCGTGTGTGCATGCATGTCAGATGTCTTCCGTTTAACGATTAAATTTTTAGAGAAATTCCATAAGTAAAATTATTATTATTATACGATTAAAATTAATGTTATGATTAAAAGGTCTTTGTTTAGTAAAAATAAAATTTATTATGCATTTATTGTTCTTAAAATTTTGCAATAATAAGATAAACCATAAATTAGAAATAGAAAATTTAATGTTAAAAATGATGCTAATTTAGAAATATTGTCAATATATAGTGCAACACTAGTAAAATCGCAACACTAGAAAAGGATAATGATCTTACGAACGTCAAAATCATATGAAAGAAAGAACAGTTTATAATATGAAAATAATGTTTCAGCTCATTTGGATGACATAGAAAATAAATGACATCTGAACTAGTGCATTAAAATAATGTAGATTCTTCATTTGAAAATTGTTTTGTAAGATCTGAGTTTTCTCATAATATCATTGTTTGCCACAAATAACAAAC
Organism: Latrodectus elegans; assembly: GCA_030067965.1. Classification (NCBI taxonomy): domain Eukaryota; kingdom Metazoa; phylum Arthropoda; class Arachnida; order Araneae; family Theridiidae; genus Latrodectus; species Latrodectus elegans. The sequence continues at coordinate 89,872,484 of CM057822.1, read as the reverse complement.
AAATAAATAAATAAAAATAACTTAAAGGCAAGTGTTGAAAATTAACAGAGGCAAGAACTTACCATATCGCAAGTTTGGATTTTTGTTCCGTGATAATGCTTTTGACTTTGGTAGAAATTCAGCTGATATCATGTGAATATGATACCAATAAGTTGCTGTGGGCCATAATGAATAGTATGCAATATCAAACTAGTTTCCATGACTAACATCCAAAGGATCGGATATATTGTAAGGTTGGCCTTACAAAGCTTAACAACATAAAGAGCTATTAATCAAGAACTAAACTTGTTTGACGAAATTAAAAAATTCCAAGCATTTGTTTGCAGAACGTATAAATTCACCATCTATTTTCCAATATTCATTTGCTGCTAAGATTAAGCATGTAGCTTTTGTTCTGAAAAACGATGTACTCTGAATTAACCAAGTGTGACAACGTTTGAAACTACATGGATTGTCAGAACAGTGACCATTGTTTTCATTTCGGTTGACAATGTAGAAGAGAGATGACGCTGGTGTGCCTAACTACAAAGCTGGTTACTGGACTGGCACAACGTTGTCTTTTCAGACTAGTTCTGATTTTGAGTATAACTTTTTGATGGTCGTACACAAGTCTGGAGATTCTGAGAACAACTGTCACCTGGTTGCAATTGATATTGCAATAGGAGCTCTGAACAGTTGAAAAGGTACAGACAGCTATTGAGTACACAACACTTACATTTAGGGTTTTAATAAAGAGTAATTTTAATGGGATCCATTCATAACATCTTAATACTAGTGGTTGTGCGCTATCCTTATTTCCTACAGACAAAATAATCAAAGCAACCTGTTGCTTATCGTATTTTGACTTTGTTGTCTATTCTCCATGGTTTACAGATTTCTCACCAGATGAAAAATATTTGACTTTGGTTGTTAAAAGATTGGTCCAACTACTACAGAGAAACACAGATGTTAACAGAATTAAACAGAATTGAAATAGCGTGGATTAATTTACCCATTTCTGTCATTCAAAATATGTTGATTCCACTCCTTACTGAGTAAGGCCCGTCGTAATTGCCAAGAGGGGCAAATGCTTTTACAAATTAAGCAATCCAGTAAATTTGTAACATTTTAACAAATTTAATAATTTTCTTTCCACATCATATTGAGTATACTATAAATATATATATTTGTTTTCTCACATCATCTTGAAATTTTTATAGCCAGAAGTGCATTTATTAAATTGTTAAATGATTGTTATATATTAAATGACACTTTATGCACATTTATATTAAAATTGCTCGCAAATATTATACTAAAATTATATTAAAAGGGATGAAGTGATTGAGTTAATTTACCTATTCTGAGTGGCCATTTCGTAAAAAATATAAAAGAAATGATAAAATAAATGTGTGTGTTAACTTTTAAACTTAAATAATAGAAAGAGATTTTATTACTTTCAAATAGAATTTTTCTTCGATTTAAAGTTTTGAAAAACAGATTAAATTAAATGTTGACTGACTGTTTAAATTTAAAATATTATATTAAATTCAGATAAGTTTTTTCAAAAAGAGAGTTATTTTACCTTCAGTTTTCTTTATTAATCATCAAATAATCTAGTATTCTTTAAACTCAATAATAATATTTAATAATTAATAAATATGTAAAATCTGTAGAAAAATAAAATATTCAATATAAGTGCTCAAAAGTTTCATCATAAAATCAATTCGTGTTAAGTACCTTGATGTTTTTCTTTTCTGTGATTTCTCAAATTTATATTTCATTACTATTAATTCTTCAAACAGATTTATTCAAATTGAGTTTAAATGGTAAAATATTGCTATAAAATGCAATAAAACCCAAATTTATCTTATTTCCTTAAGTCAATATTTTATATAATGTCATGTCCTTTAAAGAATATATATATATATATCTATATATCTATATATATATCTATAGATATATAGATATATATAGATATATAAATATATTTCAAGTTTACAATTTTTAAATTAAAATATTAAAATAATTTAAGATTTTCATGAGTTGTTTATCAGAAAAATTATGCTATTTAATGAAAACTTTTTATATAATTTTAAATTTGACTATTACATCAAATTTAGAGTAAAAACATCAGTAGGGAATTCAAAACTTTTCGTTTATAGTTTAAAGAATGGCTCTGAAAATACAACAATAAAAACAAAATGAATATTACAAAAAATTTAAAAAAATGTTATCGTTATATAATTAAAAGCCTGAAATTTCTTACAGCTACTTGATTTAAAATCGTATTTCAGGACACCAAGGAATAAATAATTTATAAAAAACAATGACAAACAATATATATTTTACAAACATGTCATGTTTGCTTCTTTTTTTGTTTGAATTATTAAGCTATTAAAAAGAAAGAAATATTTATTATTTATTTCTTCCGATTATTTTGGTTTTTTAATTAATACGAACAGAAGTGCAGAATTTAAATTATTGCATAAAAAAAATTGCACCTTAGCCAAAATGAGGGAAAATGATTTGTATTTAAAAGATCAAATGCCACTTTAGCTGAAACTCTCCCTTTTTTCTGAAACTTTTCTTTTGATAGTTGTTGAAAAATAATTAAATATGCAAAAAACTCGAAAGTTATCCGATTTCAGTTCTATTAATTTTGAAATGTCTTTTCTTTAATAATTTTTTGAGCAAAAAGTAAATATACTTTATGATTTATTCATCGTTATTAAGAATGTTGACGTGCACATTTTAAATTCCAGAAAAACGCTGTTTGTTTCATGACTCAAATTTAAATTTTTATTTTTCTCCTTTTGATTTTTCTTGTAAAACTAAAAGTATTACATTTTTCTTCTTATTTTTTTAGATAACGAAAGATTTTATTTTGTTAAAACAAATGCGGAATTATTCAAGCATAAGGTAGCTATTTGAATATCTCTTTGGATTAATCTTAACAAACGTTTTTGATAAATAGAAGTTTTCTGTATTTAGAAAATATTTACTATTAAACATAGTTTAAAGATTTTATTTCATTATTGACTAACAATAATGGCAACTTTCTCAATTTTCAAAGAAAATCTCAGTTATATAAGGCAAAATAAAATATTAATAATGCAATTAATTTAAACTTCTGTGAAAAAAATATTATTAGTATAACATTTTCTTTTATCAAGGTTTTGTTGCTCACCGAAACATAATTTGGTTAAATAAGTAAGATATTATGAAAATAATACATTGTAATATATTTTTAGTTTTATGAATAATTTTAAATTTAAGAACACTTTTTAAAAGTTTTGATATAATTCGTATGTTATTTTGAAGATAAATGTTTTATTATTGGAATTATAACATTTCATTGTCTAGTGTCTAGTTAAATATTTTAAATTCACATATCTATATATTTCAATATAGAAAATTTGACTCGTGAAATTTACATTTTTTAAAAAAGAAGTAATGATTTCAGAGCATCAAAATATTTTAAAAGTCCTTGGAATTATTCTTATATATATTAAAATAAAATATTTTTTTTGTATTTTTTTTTAATTAAATAAATGCTTGTAAAACTTGAAATGCAAAAATATTAAATCAAAAAATATAACTATGCATATGCAGTTTTCAAAAATACTACATAAATTTATTAAATGTATATTACTGAAGTTAAGAATATACATTACTAATGTTATCAACTTTATTTGCTTCACTCAAATGAATGCATGCCTATTTTACTTTAACTTATACTAACAAAGATTCATGAGAAAGAAAAATTGAGGTTCTCAACTCATGATTTGAAAAGTTAAGGAATTATTTTTGAGGATTTTGAAAACACATTAAATATAGATTCATAAAATGTCAATATGTCGTAGTTAATACACTGTGTAAAAAAGTAGAAGGACTCTAGTTATTCTTTAAATAAATAAAGAACTTTGAATTTTTACAAAATAATTTTACTCTCTATATACAGCACTTAAAATCGTACTTATAATCAGATAACTATATCTCTAATATGAAATAAAAAACCTATCGCTAATTATTCATCCATATCATACTGTGTGAAAAAATAGAAGGACTGTTCTAAATGATGAAAGAAAAATTCTTGTTAACCAGGAATTATTTTGCCATTTGTTTTTATTACTTCAAAGATTAAATCAAATAAGTCTTGAATATCAGCTTGACAAACATTTTCCGAAACACAATTCAAAATTTCTCAAAGTTCTATCAAAGATTTATATTGCTTGTTTTTTGGCGTAAACACACCAAAGAATCACTGACTATATATTTTTGACAGTATGAGGCCTCGACATTTAGCAGTCTATGGCAAAAATCGAACATTATTTGTTTCAAACCAATTTTTTATGTCATTGATCGAATGAATTTGGTGCTCCATGTTGATGAAATATCCAACTTTTTCGCTTAGAACAATGCCACAAGGCAGAAGCAATGAATTTATAATTTGAATCTGAATGTTTATTTCTTCCAACCAGAATCACTAGATTAGTCTTTTTACAGTACCCAATAACCCAGCAAACCATTAAAATGCTTCTTCCTATCTGGTAGAATAAATTTCT